>OZ023331.1:44216142-44228642 GCA_964007535.1 Brachyptera risi | reverse complement strand
ACATTGTACTTTTGACGCATTCATTTATGTTTTTATGTTGGGTTCAACTAAGCACAGTAATGAATGATGACTAAGACCTATTGGCGTCGGTGAATGATGAATAAGGTGATGACTGATGAGAAGATTAGATGGAAGGTTACTTTATTATGTGTTTTTGTATAGTAAAAAGGAGTCGGTCGTGGTCTGTTGCAAAGGAATCATCCCAGTATGAACCTAAACGACAGAGGGACACCACGAAAAAACTCTTCTTGGAGGTCTCTGTCCAGAATCGAACCCCGGTCTCCTGAATGCCGGTTCAGCCACCGATCCACTAGTCTCACTACTCATTTTGCACTCATCTTATCATTTGTTTATGACTGGGAAAACGCTATATACGCGTTGTTAGACGAGCGGAAAGTAATAGTATGTCGACTTCATTGCCAAACTTTTGCCTAAATTCGCCAATTGGGTAACATTTTAGTTATAAATGGGTAAAAACGGCTTCGAGTGGTACCAATTTAGCACATTTCGTGTTTTTTCTTCAAAATGGCTGACCCGATCAAGCTGAGAATTCCCAGAAATGTGTATCAAGATGTTATTCAACTCCACACAAAATTTCAATTTTTTGGAAAATAAAAATTTTAAAATTTTAAATTTTTTAAATTTTTAAGGGTATTTTTGAAATTTCTGAAATTCATAAAAAAAAGTTGATATCCGATAATGCAACAAAACTATACAGATCTGAGTTAGATAAGGAACCATGATAAAAAAAAGTTTGAAATTGATAGCTGTAGCCTTTTGACCTGTGGAGAACCGACAAATGAACATAAAAAAAAATATATATAAAAACGAACACCAATTTTTTTCAGTTTGTGAAATTGAATCCTCGCTAAAGCTCGTCTAATAATTGATCACTCATCATTTGTTATGATATTTTCCTACGAATTATACTTAGTTATTATCAGCATGATTATTTGTAAATTTGCATTTACTTCCTTGTGGTCAACATAATCTCCGTATACCCCTACTTTCGAATACAAGTAGCAATTGTGACTAACCAATATAAGTATCAATGAAATACATAGCTTGTGGTATATTTTTTCTCATTGGGGAACAATGATTTTGTATCCAGTATCAATGTTATGAGGAAAAAAATTGTGAATATTACTTTCCTCGATTTCAGAAATAACAGCATATTGTATGGAATCACAGCTCGATTATCTGTGATGGAATCTGAATGAGTTTATTGTGAGAGCCATAGCTAAAACGTTTACCAAATATCTCTTCAAAATACTACCTGCTATTCAGATGGCTTTTGTGACAACCTAGTGACAACACGCAGAATGACGGTCTAGGACCCCCGAGTGTATTTGTTAACTTATAGAGAAGGCGGTAAATCGGAACGGTCAAATGTTGTTTCCAAAGTGCACGTCTTTTTTGATGAACACTTCAAGTTACAAGAGAGAGAGATAGCCATAGGAAACTGAGAGAGATAGCTGTCCACTACCGAGTTCCAAAATCGCACACCAAACTTGGGTCGCGCATGTCGAAGAGAAATATTCTCAGCTAGGATACGGGCTCTTAAACCCCTCGACCTATTATACAAAAACCGTCCACGCCAGCCCCGCGTACAAGGCAGCCCACAGTCGGTGTTATTGTATCGGAGTGTAGTATTGATAGTATCGATCGGCGGCCATGACGTCACTGAGCGACGTTGCCGACCGACGCCCGCCAGGAGGCGTCGTCGTACAGCAACCGACGCCTAAGGAGACCGACTTAAGCTCGGTCAATCTAGGGTTCACGAAGTCAAGTTAACTTAGGTCAATAGTATACTATACTATATACATTATTGCATGTAGTAACTTTTTTTTTTTATTACTTTCAATATAATTTATAACGACAGTTTTATTTGACCCTTGGGTGAATTGTTGGTCATTCTGGACGGCGATGGAATACTAAATGAACTAGGAGAGGGAAGAATGGACTCATGATGTAATCATTTCACATCATATAGTTCGATATTGGAATGTCAAAGGGCTAATTTTTCTATTTGAAAATGTATGAAAGAGAAATAGTAAAAGAATATGTCAGATTATCAAACAACATCCCGTAAATTGTTTGAGAATGATGAGTTATCAGATTATGTAACCACATCCTGTGAACTGATGTGTTTTTCACATCAAAGTTACATAATGTCGATCCAATTCCCTAAACACAAGTGTCATAATAAATTAACATGTTACATGATTCCCCGTTTATACGTGAATGTTTCTCGTTATGAACCTATAAATTCGACGTATCAATAATATTGTGAATAGATAAGAAAATCTTTTTTATAAGATTATTAACTCTATGGTTTAATATCGTTAACGATTCTTTTGTTCTTGACTGTTGTCTATCGTTTTATGATCAGAATGTCTAATATAATATGAATCTATATTCTATAAAAAAACGTCCTACGGTTGACAAATACCACCGTAGAAAAATTATAGAAAAATAAAAAAATATAGAAAAATATAGAAAAATTATAAAAATTAAGAAAAATATATAAAAAAAATTGTAGAAAAATAGTATAGAAAAATTAGAATAAATTAAATTGTGGATGAAAATTACAATGGCTCTTCTTTGTGAGACTTGTACTCCAAAGGAACTTGGATTTTATCAGTATTTGATTAAATTATTTTCTCAAAACATGAAAAATAATTCAAGTAGTAATAGCCGAATGTATAGGCCTACATTATTTGTGTAGCAAATTTGATAACTTGTTTTTGGGAAGAATTTTTTTCATCGGTTTGCGTGTAAATTTATCAATTGAGGAGGAATAAGGAAAAAATACTCGTTTCATATTCATTATCAAAATATGTTTGCTCGCCTTGAAAAATTCGATTTTAATTTTTCATAATCATTTGTAGGCCTACAGAAAATTCACAGATTTATAGTATCGGTAGATGATTTTTTTTTTCAATCACGCATATTGATTGATATTTTATTTTTCTCAATCACTAATAGTTATTAACTGCATGGTATTTTGTATAGTTTTGTTGTTTCATTCGCCTAGTAGGGTGTAGGCCTACCTATTTATCTGATGTATTGTTATATTCTGTGTCGTGTGGTAATCTTTCTTATAACGGCAGTCTTTTTTTAATAATTAAGATTTAAAAAATAGCAATACTATTAGTGTGTATTGTGTAATTTTTAAATAAATAATACAGTATATTAATTAGCACGCGCATATACAATCTGACAAAATCTGAAAAACATGAATTATGAACAGTATACCCTACAACAAGGACGCTCCTGGGAATTGCAAGTGTTGGGTTGGGGTAGTTCTTAATAGCTCGTCGGGTATAAATAGAACATCAGTTTTTCAAGTTGTATTAAATGAACGATTACTTCACCTTAAAGCAATAAAGTGTGTTTATTTATGCATTCACGTGACCATAAAAAGTGATTTATCAGTCAAAATCGAATAGGCGCCGGTATGTCAAATTTTTGTACATTGTCGTTACCCCACGTTACCCCTAGAGCAGGATTTTGCATCGCTGTTCTATCATTTTACTACACATTCAAACACTAAAGTATAAACAATATTAAAGTATAGCCTCTAATAGTTTACCTGGAATCTTAGTAATCCATGAAGAAACTGGTAATTTATCCACTATTCGTACATAACATTCACACGGGACATTTTCGCCTCCTTAAATTTACATTGACGGGTTAACTGTGACAATTAACGTCAGATGGCAGAAGTGTCGCGCAAAAAAACAATCAATGACAGTCGGGTTAGCCAACTACGCGATTTATCCGTATATTGAAATGCACATGTCATGTAAAATATAAACCTCTCCAATGCTTAATTCCATAGCTATTTCATTTTATTGAAATATTGGATAGTCTTGTCGGAGATGCACGTACAATACGTTTAAATTAAAGTGTGCATTTTGTGTTGGCCATACTGTTCTGTAGTTCGGAAACTCACTGCCAGAGTTCTAAAATTAGTTTCCGTCTCCGGGAGGCCAGGCCGAGACAGATGAAAGATGGTGTCTCGGTAGACAGTCTGTGTTATTGATGGTGTGAACTTTCTGTGTTTATTTACGAAATAATCAAGTTGACGTTACATTGAAGCCAGTGTTGAATTAACGAAGATGTTGAGAATTACATTGTGTTGTGTTTCCTGTGTACCTATTTGGGTTTAACTAATTGAGAAAGTAATTTGGTAAGTTCGTGAACACTGTTATGTTATGATTGACCTAAGCATAGGCGTTAACGCATTCACAAGACCCTAGTCCCTATTTGTAATTTTAATGCCAGATAAGACCCTTCCTAACTTTTCGTATATGCCCATTGTGAACTAGTAGATCTACGGGAACAATTAGGGATATGTCTAGCTGGCCTATGGTTTTGCACTGTACGCCTATTAGCAATGTATGTCTAGTATTGTTTTGCACGTTGATATGTCGTAGGTTTATTTACTAGGCCTAGGCTAGCAGGGAAGGCCCTAAAACTATCGCAGACCTAGGCTAGAAGGTCTATCTAGTATATGTAAGCTAAGCCCCAGGTCTAGTCTATGTAGGCTAGGCTTAATGCCTACCCTACATAGGCTCCACTGTGTATTTACAATCTTCATAGCCTAACAAGGTTTGCACGTGCTGCCTTATTTGGTATGAAAATAAACGAGCTTTCAAGTCAGGCCTACTCAATTATAATGAAATGTCATTATTGGCCTACTGTCGAGTATCGATGTAGGCAATCACAAGATCTCCCAACGTACCCAATGCAATTAATTACATTGCATTTCCTCTGACAAGCTCTCAGTTACTGTAGGGCAAACAATACAATAAGCCTACAGTATTGAATCTGTGCCCAGAGTAGGGTAGTTTTAGACCACATTTGCCTTTTTAATATAGGCCTAGGTGAATAATAGGTGTATGTAAATCCAAATTCTATTACGTAATTGCAAGCTCATAAATCAAGTTGATACTTACCTTAGATGTGAATACATTGTGTTTTGGCTAACTAAAGGCTAAAACACAATCACAATTTCCACGAGTATCAAATGAGAAGATAATCCACTAATTATAATAATAGCCTACATTTGATTGGTTTCAATGCCTGCGGCATGCTATAGGCCTAAAAATGAACTATAAATCGAAAACAAATTCAAAACAAATCAAGTGAAGTACGTGACTACTTTTTCTTTGTCAGTCCTCAAAATTTAAACTGTCAATTATTAGGGCATTTTTTTTTTTGGCTGCTTTATGCCATATTTCTTGAATTTTTATTTGTCAAATATTCGTATTGTGATTATACCGTAATGTTCCCATTCGTGTTTATTTTTGACTGGTGCCATTGTCTTTAAACTCAATGCTGGTACCGACCGCGGTACCGACTATACTGGTACTAACATACTCAATGGTCTCATCGGACTACGGGTACATTAGTCTCATCATAGATTCTATTTCTATTACATTACTATTACGTAATTTGCTATTGCAGTACATTAGGCCTATCAATATTATGTTGTTTTGAAGAAACAATGTGTTCATATCGCGATGTTTATGATTCATTATTATTGTGAGCCTACATTATTTGTGCTTAACGACGCACTTTGATGGCGACGTAAATAGCCTACCGATTGACGTCTGTAAAACTAATTCAGTCGCCTTGTAGTTCTTTCTTGTTATTCATTCATAATTCATGTAGCCCCTAAGCTACAACTTGTCTGGTTACTACACAGCCCAGTCAATCAATTCTACTAGAGGTACGGTTATCACAATTATTCTCGAGTTATATTTTTGTCTACACTACAAAAACCAACAGGGTACCACTGAGTCGGGTGGACGGTGGACCAGTGGATAGCATGCTGAACCGTCATTCAGGAGACCTGGATTCGATTCGCGCCATGGTCGACCATCCTGACACGTTTTTCGTGGTTTCCCCCCTCTGTTGTTTAGTTTGATAACCGGCTCATTCATAGTTATCCAAAGAAACCTTCACGTTTCATCTCAACGTCACATCATCTCATTCATTATTCACTGATATCAATAGATCTTCGTCCATAAGTGCAGTGCGTCATTTTTTTTTTTTTTTTTGAAGTTGGAATTTATTTTATTGATTCCCCATCTAAATACATACAAGTTGACAAAAGTCCTCAAAGCCTGATGCAGGCTTGTCTGTGGTTTTAAATGAAGAAAATACAATGTTGATATAAAATAAATGAATAATGGTGAAAAATGAACAGTTAGTTTGACAATGAAGTGCAAGATAATGAATGACGTATTTCAAGATATCTGAGTTGAACTAATGAAAAGAATGAGAATGAAGTTGAAGTTGTAGAGAATGAAAGTATAATAGAGGATATTTGTCTATAAGCAAGAAATTATAAATATTATATGAAATAAATGAAGAAAGAAACTTGATTTCCTTAAATATAACATTATTCGAAACTTACAGAGAGAGCAATTTAACTGTTACAACACAAATATTAAATATTAAAACCAATATAGACCTAATTTTAATTAAAACATTACTTGAACCCAAATCACCACATTCGTCACATCACCTAACACATGTGGACCTTAATTTAAGCCCCGATGTCTCTGTTATTTATTTATAGCCCTTTCTAAGGCGTGTCGAGCTTTTTAAAACAATTGGTCGTGGAAGTCAATGCTCTGAGATAATAAAACCCCTTCCCATCTGCACTCGGTCTATCTCACATTCAGGCAACGAATTTCATTTTTCATCATCTGTTTATAATGAGTTACGGTTACCTTAAGAGGCCGCAGGCGCTCGTATTTCACGCCGCAAACTCTCACGGCCGTAATTTTGGTGATATCAACATGAGTGTTTTTGCATTATGTTAGTAATTGAAAAACGAAGGTTACCGTAAATACAGAATTTTGAACGAAAAATTTGTGATTTTTCAAATTCTTCAAATGAAAAATGGAAAAATTTCTAATTTACGAAAACCTAGATACATATTTTTTAATACCGAAAAAAAATATAGAATGTGAAATATATCAGAAGTGTGAGCTAGGAAATTGACGGCGTTTATGTGAATCTGAGTTCGGCGGGCTAGTCTACGGGTGGCGCCTAGCACACGATGCATGTTAAACTCGAGTCTGAAGCGAGCGAACAACGTGCCCGTGTAGAGCGCCTGCGGCCTATTAACAGTCACCTCCCCCAACTCGTCTGTTAATTACGGCAGTCAAGTTTTTTTGCCCAACTCCATGACTTTGTTGCGACTTTTTTTTTTGTATATCCGATTCACACGTTGTGTAGGTACTTAATTTCCTCAGAGGTCGGTGCTCTGTACCAACAAAACAAATGCAAAAATATCGTAATAGTAAAATCTTTATGCAACTTGGCTCATCTATGGTTTTAATTTGATGTGCAGTATTGTGTTTCCAAAGAGAAACAGTCAATATGCGTATGGTCCGTATTTGATAATATCAAGTATCGGCATCATGGTCAGGTAATCCATAAGAAAAACTTTATCTCATCATCTCATTAATCATTCATCCGACGTCAACAGATCTTATTTATCATTATAGTTATTCGTTGAACCCAATATAAAAAATGAAAAATGAAAATCATATTCAAGGAAGTTTAAAATTTGGACATAAAGAACACTGCGATTCGCCTTTGCGCAGGTACAAAAAGATTCAATTTTTTCACTTTGTTGGGTTGGATTGAACGGCATATTTTGAATAAATTTTCCCCTTACCATTATTTTTTTTTTCGCCGTGGTGGCTTCATTCAATAAATCTTATCAAGATCGAATAGAACACACTTATTTCAGGATAAAAAGAGTGAAGAATTATCGCAATGTGCAATAACAGTTTTACCATTATTTTACCATTACCAATTAACAATTTTACCCCAAAAATGTGATTAGACGAGCTCTAGCGAGGATTCAATTTGACATACTGAAAAAAATTGGTGTTCGTTTTTATGTTTTTTTTATTGTTTTTTTTTATGTTTTTTTTTTTCGGGTCTTCACAGGTCAAACGGCTACAGCTATCAATTTCAAACTTTTTCTCACTATGGTTCCTCATCTAACTTAGATCTGTATAGTTTTGTGGCATTATCGGATGGTAACTTTTTTTGTTTATGAATTTTCGAAATTTCAAAAATACTCGTTAGAATAATACAGTGAAAAAAAAGAAAATATTTTTATTTAAAAAAAAAATGAAATTTTGTGTCAAGTTGAATTACATTCTGATACACATTTCTGGAAATTCTCAGCTTGATCGGGTCAGCCATTTAAAGAAAAAATATAAAATGTGCTAAATTGTTACCCATTTATAACTAAAATGTCACCCAATTGGTGAATGTAGGCAAAAGTTTGGCAAAAAAATCGACGTACTATTACTCTCCACTCGTCTAACAACGCATGTATGGCGTTTTCCTAGTAAAAAAAACAAATATATATTTGTACGAAATATCACATAACGGGGTGATGTATTTGGTCACGTCGATCGAGCCTCGTGATATGAAGTTTTGCTGCGTCCTCTTCTTGGAATGTTATTTTTACGAGCCATGCACTGCCATTCGACGAAGGCTAGGTCAGGAAGGGGCGTGGAGCGGGAGGAAGGGGGAGGGAGGCACGCACTGTTGCTCACATGGCAGGCATGTGACTTATGAATGACAAAGACACGCGTGATTTTTTTTTTAAATCTTTTATCGTTTATTTGTATAGTATCTTGCGCGCGGCCTAAACTAACCACACCAATCGAACTAGCTTGATCAACCTAACTTGAACCAACTAACCAACCTGACAACTAGAACCAATCTAATTACCTACTTCCTGTCCAATGAATAGCCACCTTAGATGAAGCCACTTCGCACAATTTTGTCGTCGGAAGAAACAATCTGCTTAATCATGGGAGTTGATTCAGCGAAATGTATTTTCTTTATTATTATTTTTAGACGAGCTTTAGCGAGGATTCAATTCGACATACTGAAAAAAATTGGTGTTCGTTTTTATGTTTTTTTTTTAAATGTTTTTTTTCGGTTCTCCACAGGTCAAACGGCTACAGCTATCAACTTCAAACTTTTTTTCGTTATGGTTCCTCATCTAACTTGGATCTGTATAGTTTTGTGGCAATATCGGATGTTCACTTTTTTTTATGAATTTTAGAAATTTCAAAAATACCCATTAGAATAACACGGCGGAAAAAAACAGGAAATATTTTTATTAAAAAAAAATGAAATTTTGCGTGAAGTTGGGTTACATTCTGATACACATTTCTGAAAACTTTCAGCTTGATCGGGTGAGCCATTTTGAAGAAAAACCATAAAATGTGCTAAATTGGTACCACTCGAAGCAGTTTTTATGGGGTGGTAAGATCGCCCTTGTGGTGGCCCGTCCAAACGATCCTATCTTTCATCCATAGCCTTAATTGGGGAACAATGATTTTGTATCAAGTTTCGATGTTATTAAAAAAAAAAAAAGTTTTTACCCAATTCCAACTTAAATGTCACCCAATTGGCGAATGTAGGCAAAAGTTTGGCAAAAAAGGTCGACACACACTATTACCATCCGCTCGTCTAACAACGCATATATGGCGTTTTCCTAGTTCACTCTAATACAGAGGAAACACAGCTATTGTTGATATTCAAGATGGCAAAAGTTATAATTATTCAACTCATATCGCGTAACTGTCGAGCGTATACGACTAAAAAAAAACATTTTTAACCTTATATGCAGGCAATATTTGCAAAAATGTGAATGACTCAAATCTTATTATAAATGTTCATATAGTGAAGTTGGAAAGATTGCTTGTAGATCTATGTAACAGTAACAGTCGAGAGCCATTGTTTTACTTCACCGCGTATACAATTACATACTAGTAACATGTAACATGCAGCCTATTGTGAAATATTGTTAATGTTGATTATAGATCGACAGTATTATCAATGTTATGAAGCAGTTTCCTGTTTCCCTACAATATGTTCATCCGGAAAGTCACTGCGATCGTTTATATTTCATGTAGACACTGAATGTGTTTTGAACATTTAACGCTTTTGAAAGATGTAGTTGTGTTTCTCATCGTGCACCTCGTCCGGAATAATCGAGGGGCTCCGGAAGAGCGTGTACTGGAATAAAGTCGACTTGGTTGTGTGACATGGGTTTGGGCGTCCAACCTTACCTGAACCCTGACCACATTTTACAGCCATCCATTCATAAATACAGGTCAATACTGGGATGGTTCCTTATCAACAGGCCACGACCGACTCCTCCCCACTATCCAAAAACACCTAATAGAATAACCTCTCATCTCATCATCCCATCATCTCATGTATCATTCACCGACGCCAATAGATCGGATTCATCATTAGAGTGCGTCGTTAAACCCATTGTAAATATAAAAAAAAACATCAAGCCCATGTCACACGACCGAGTCGACTTTATTCCGGTATACGCTTTTCAAACGCCAATAGATCGTAGCCATCAGTATAGTGCGTCGTTAAAACCCAATATATACGCTTTTCAAACGCCAATAGATCGTAGCCGTCAGTATAGTGCGTCGTTAAAACCCATCAATATATACGCTTTTCAAACGCCAATAGATCGTAGCCATCAGTATAGTGCGTCGTTAAAACCCAATATATACGCTTTTCAAACGCCAATAGATCGTAGCCATCAGTATAGTGCGTCGTTAAAACCCAATATATACGCTTTTTAACACCCTCATAATCGTAATACCCTAAAAATACCACAGCTGTACAAATATATTTGTGTTACCGGCACAAGTAGCTCAGTTGCTAACGCGCTCGCTTCGTGTGATCGGGCCTCGGTACCATCCCCGCCACCGTCCATCTTTACAGGAATTTTGTGTTGTTTTCCACTGTACAGGCCAATGCTGGGATGGTTACTATAATATAGGCCACGACCGCCGCCTTCCCACTATCCTTTCCATTACCTAAATAACCTTCGACTCATCATCTTGTTAATCCGACGCCAAATAACTGGGACGAGTGGCTAGCACACTGAACCATTATTCAGGAGACTACCGACTCCTCACTACCAATAACACCTGATGAAATAACCTCTCATTCTCATCATCACATATAACATTCACCGACGCCATTAAATCTTAGTCTTCAGTATTCAGTGCATTGTTGAAACCCAATGTAGATCGTGAAGAAAAATCAGACGCTATATAATAGATGTTATATGAAAAATGAATAAATATAAGTGAAAGATATTTGTATTTGTTACGTTTGTAGACGAACTTCTTCTACCGAGACGCGTGGCCGAGTGATAACACAAAGAGACCGGGGTTCGATTCCCTCCCATCCCCGACCATCCTGACAGTTTTTTTTTTTCGTGGTTTCCCTCTCGTTCAGGTTGATACTGGGATGGTTCCTTAACAACAGGTCACGACCGACTCCTTCCCACCATCCAAAAACACCTATCAAAATAACCTCTCATCCCATCATCTCATTCATCATCCACCGACGCCAATAGATCGTGTAGTCATCAGTACAGTGCGTCGTTAAAACCCAATATGAATAAATAACTGGTTCTTTCGCGAAAATGCAAATCACCGCCACGCGGTAACCGAATGTTTTCGTAACCGACTGTTGTTTTTGTTGTTGTTGTAAGCTGCGACCATTCAGTCTAGTGCAGTGTGTGTGTGTGTGTGTGTGTGTTGATGAACCAAATTCCCGGCTCCATTTGCCGCCGCGTGCACAGACGATCGTGTCATCTATTCGCCTGGCTTGAAATAAACGCACATCATCGTGCTCCTTGGACTACTTCACGGCGAGACCAGAGCTGAGAGCTGATGCACTGGAAAAAAAAACTTCGAATGTGCATTGGAAAATCACATGATATGCATTTTAATCACCGAAATATGCAAATAAAATGCGATAATGTGTGTATGTGTGGTGCTGATATGGCTTAGATATGATCCAATCCTCACGTGCATAAATCATAACTTGCACTGCGAGGGGTCAACAACTCCTGTAATCTGGTGTACACTTGCCATGAAATCTCTTTGAAATCCCTGAAATCATTTGAAATCCCTAAAATCACTGAAATCCCTTGAAATATCTTGTGAAGTCCCTGAAGTCTCTTGAAATTCCTGAAATCAGGTGTAGGCCTGCACCAAATTTGCGAGTTGTTAACCCCTCGCTTGCATTGTTGTAAATTCGGGGTAAAAAATACATTTATTGGGTTTAACGACGCCTTTAATGATAACTCAGATCTATTGGCGTCGGATGATGGTTTGTTAGCTAGTGGGAAGGAAGCGATCGTGACCTATATTGTAGGAACCATCCCAGCATTAGCCTAGACTATACAGAGGGAAACCACGAAAAAACCTGTATAGATGGACAGTGGCGGGGATCGAACCAGGTCCGATATGCCCCTTCACCTCCCGGATCACACGTAGCGGACGCGTTAACCAGTGCGCTGCATTTGACGGTTGGGGGAGAAAATTGCCGGCGCAATATGACCAGGTCGTTGACGCGCCGTTTGACCCCAATATTTATTCATTGGAAAAAATTGA
>OZ023331.1:44158642-44211142 GCA_964007535.1 Brachyptera risi | reverse complement strand
CTAGAATAGTTCAATATTGTTTTCGAAATTCGACGTTTTTTTCGATGCAATTGGTCAAGTTCCGGTGATTTTTCAAATTGTATTCGAATTTTAGTGAAAGTTTCAGGAATCATATTATTGTCCTAGCTCCTAGTACGTGTTGTAAATGTGTATAATGAAATTTTGTTCGAGTGGTTATAAGGAAATAAATTCAACATTTTGGAAAAATGGATGATATTGAGTTGGAAGATCAATTGCATAACGGAACAATTAGAATCACAAACATGTAAAATCACTTCGAGCTGGATTTGGCAGGCGGTGACTTGATTCAAATTCAAGATTCGCAGCTTTCGTTCCTATTTCACATAAACATCTCGCTCATCTCTCCAGTCGAACAACGCAAGTGCTGCGTTTTCCCCGTCAGACAACCAGGTAATCTTGTTGATGCGTGCCAGCCGGTGTCAACTTACGTCTCACGGTGTGCATTCAGTCCCTTTGTTGTTGAAATGAAAGTGCTGTCTGGGTTTTGGCTACCTATCGAAGAAAACACCATTGTGCTCGGCTGCATCCTATACCTAGTGCCCTCATTTCCTACAGCGTCTAGGGTATTCGCGAGTACTGTGTTGCCAAATATCTGTCTGTTCCTCCCGAAGTTTACGCGCGGCTAGACCGTCTAGCTGATTCGATCTCGCTGTACGCGGAAATGGCCACGCTGTTGTTGTTGTTGTTGTTGTTGTGTCGGTTGAAAAATCGAATCTCGGGATTTAGAACAACGGTTCCATTAGCTCGGGACGTTGATTGATCTTTTTTAAATTGGACCGCTAGGCTTTCTGTGATTGGAAATAGGAATAGATATACGAGTAGAGAAATGTATGCACTTATTTAGTTTGTTTACGTTTCGTTTATTGCTTATCCCCCTTTACAGTTGTTGATACCATCATACCAAGTCGGAAGATTAGCATAAATCAGAAAAGGGGGGAAATTCTTTTTTTTTTTTCAGTTGAGCTTTTTATAACATGTGCAATTTAACGTCCATATGTATATGTTTTTGACTGATGCTATTATTTTTATCGCTAGTGAATTTGTTGAAACTTGCTATACGAATAGCGATTAAACAATTCAGTTAAGTGAAAATCGTCCTGCCATTTTTTTATGATTGCAACAATTGAGTGTATGCCTATTTCAAATTACCTCTCATTTTTTTTTATTGGCAACAAAGTAGTCTATTAGAAATGAAAAAAAAAACATCTGGCAGTTCCTTCTTGAGCAAATTTATGGCACACGACGAAATATTTACATACAGCTAAATGTCCTAGAATATCGATTCAAACTTTTTAAATAATTACTCTATATAGAAAAACAAATCATTGTAAAACTGAATTGATAATTTGAGTCTGTAATATCGGCATAGTTATTGATTATTGATCTGTTGATAACGGTTTAATATTAATTTACTTAACTGTCAATTTATGGACACCTTACTGAATTATAATTTTGTTTATCATTATTGGAAAAATGTTGGTACTTCATAAAATTACATGATGATCACCTGTCTAATTAATAATGCGGATTATTACAAATTCGTCATTTTTTATGTTGCCATTGAAAATAATTGATCAATAAGTAATTGAAATATTAATTATTTGAAATGGTGTGATACCTAATTTGATAAGATAAGATCAATAAATTACCAAGTGAAATGAGTAATGAATGTAAAGTGAGATAAATTTGATTAAAATATCATTTTTCATAAGAATAAATATAATTTAAATTGCATATTCATGAACACAGCCTAATACTAATGAGAAATGATTATAGTGAGGGGAGAAGGCATTTATGAAATTGATGAATAATAATTTTAAGCGATCTGAAGTTTTTTTTTATTCTTTATACATATATTCTCCTTTCTATTATGTTGCCAATGTTGTTGGGTATCAAGTCTTATCTTTTCATTAATTTTTTTTATTTGCACAATTTGTTTGCTGGACATGGAAAATGACCATGCTAAAAGGGCTGTAACGTCTATCCTACGAAAAAAAAACTCATAAGTTTTTGGATAGTTGTTCCTTGTATATAGCTTGACCTGAATATAAATGTTCAATTTTTTGGGCCAACCCCTTGTTTTTACTGTGTAACCTTGAAAATCCGAATTTTTATTTTTTGACAATTTCAGTAATTAATTCTGGTAATCAGGGTGCATAAAATCAGTGAAGTGTTTTTTTTTAGACGAGCTTTAGCGAGGATTCAATTTGACATACTGAAAAAAATTGGTGTTCGTTTTTATGTTTTTTTTTTTTTTTTTTTTTTATAATTTTTTGTCGGTTCTCCACAGGTCAAACGGCTACAGCTATCAACTTCAAACTTTTTTTCGTCATGGTTCCTCATCTAACTTAGATCTGTATAGTTTTGTGGCATTATCGGGTGTTAACTTTTTTTTTTATGAATTTTAGAAATTTCAAAAATCCCCATTAGAATAACCCGGAGGAAAATACTTGAAAAATCAAAATTTTTCAAGACCTCTCAAATTTTCGCCGAATATAGAGGAAACTATTAAGCACATTTTGAGAGATTTTTCGCATCAATCGGATGAGAAATAACGAAGAAAACGCATTTATAAAGCATTTTCCCATCAATTTAGGCTATTACGGGAACCAATTAAATCTATAGCAACAAGTGTCACCAATTCATTCAAAACGATTGAAATGAATGAAGAGGAAGGCCGTGACATAACTGATTCTCGTAAGGTTTTTGAACGTTTGGAGTGATCCAAGGTCTGTAGATGTAGATTGGGTTGACAAATTATTTTTCATTCTAGATTTCTATACCCCTAAGCTCGTCTAACAACGCGCATCCCGCGTTTTCCTAGTTCTATGAACACATATGTAAAGTTTTCGAATACAAATATCAACATTTGATATTTACAACCCTCGTCAAGTTATGGCACCCCAAAATATGGAGAAAAATCACGTCTTGATGAAAATAATGTGACTTTCAATTATATCACCAAAAAATGAAATGAATATCATTTTAAACTTATTTTTCTGTAGATCTCATTTTTCAAACCCTGTAACCCAAGTTTTGTAACAATCCGTTCACCGATTGGTGGGGCTGAATTAACGGCTAATCTCTAGTAAGTACCATTTTTGCTACGCCAGCAGATCTTCTAACGCGCATAACTTCTAAGCTAATGTTTCTAAAAATAAAATTCAACCAGTCTTGCAATCTATTGACATGTGAAAATAGATGAGCAAATTTTCAAAATTATCTAATTGTGTCAGCAAACAGCCCTGGGTGATTTCTCATGGAATTACCCCAAAGTGTTTGTAACGACTGAAAAGTAATAGAAATGTTATAACATCACGTAGGCGCAATAAGACCTCGTTGTCGATGCGCCTCGAAACCCCATCAGTAACTAACTCCAAAGTGTGTTATTAGTTCACGACCTGATTGCGTTGTCCGACTGCGACGATTGGTCGAGTGGCTGGCACACTGGACCGTCATTTGGGAGACCAGGGTACGATTCCCGTCATGGTCGACCATCCTGACAGGGGTTTTTCGTGGTTTCCCTTTGTCGTTCAGGTTGATACTGGGATGGTTCCATATCAACAGACCACGACCGACTCCTCCCCACTATCCAAAAACACCTACTAAAATAACCTTTCATCTCATCATTCCATCATCTCATATATCATTCACCGACGACAATAGATCGTAGTCATCAGTGCAATGTGTCGTTGAACCCAATATAAATAAATACAAAATAAATGTATCAATTCTATACCTATTCAAATGAAAACATTTGTCATTGATGAAATTCATTATTCGCATCCAAATGTATGATATTTGGATTTCAAATGTGAATTAAATGTGATGAATTGAAAGTTTCACCGCCTGATGAAACGTTTTTCGTTACTCACATAAACCCAATAGTGGCAACTCTTTGATACGTTTTTCAGGGGACCAGACTGGAAAAATGTATTGATGTGAAAAACTTATTAAAATAACTATTCAACATGAGAAGCATATATTGTTTACTGAGAGTTCACGATTTTCATAGGACACAAATACATTCTATAAAACAGATCAAAATATAAAAATTGAAAAGTTTGAATATTCTATGTTTCGTAAACATATGGATGGGATCAGAAAATAAAATGCATTAATATAACTAGGAAAACGCTTTATGTGTTTCTGCGTTGGTGGATGAGCGAAAAAAAAAAAATGAAGTAATTAAATAAATAAAAATCGCATTTTTTAATTTTTTACTCCGAAACGTCACATCCGATTATTGTAAAAGCCCGTAATAATGTGTATTATTATGTTGTTCGAGTTCTGTGAAAATTTGAAAAATTTTGGAGAACATTCACTTTGTCATTTTTTCCGCCTGGCTTATTCATATGGGTTTTTTGAAAACTTCAAAATGATTTATCTCAAGAATTGTTGAACCGATTTTGCCTCAAAACTATTTAGCATCAAGTCAGATAGGGGTTCATGTGTGTGCCAAGTTTCATCTTGATCTGAATTTCTGTTTGACCTGTAGAGCGCAAAAAAAAAAAAACACATTCGATTTTTCAAGTACAGTGAAATTGAGTCTTCGCTACGCTCTCCAATAATGATAATAATAACGGTTTCATTTCCTCTTGGATCATTACATGATATAATGGAAAGTCATGAAAAAAGTTATACAACAAAAATTCAAAATATTCAATATAAAAATCTCAATATGAACACTCTTTAACAAAACTCATCTAACCTATAAAAGCATTTTTCAATCAGATAACTGCGTAGTGTAGTGAATGTATAAACGAGAAACTTATAAACGAGGTTCTTTTTTTCAAGTAATGCCTTTATTTAGCATAAATAGCTATATGTCAGTAGGCCTACATAATAATAATAATAAGAATATAATAAGAAATACATAATACAACTCATTCCAACTTGATCAAGAGTATCCTGCCAGAACATTAGGTTTATCAAATCTATTTACATGTGCCACTATATATTTACTACATTCTCTTTTAAATTCCTTGATGTCTCGAGCATTTTGCACAGATACTGATAGATTTTCATACCATTAGTTCTATTGCATGAATAAAATGAATGAATGAATTCTCCGCAGGCGAGCACATCAAGAACTGGCGGCCGCGGTACTTTGTCCTCCTGGACGACGGCTCGCTTGTCGGCTTCAAGAACAAGCCGGAGAACGCTATGAACTTCAGCGACCCGCTCAACAACTTCACCGTCAAGGGCTGCCAGATCATGAGCGTCGACCGACCCAAGCCCTACACTTTCGTCATACGCGGCCTGCAATGGACGACGGTCATCGAACGCACCTTCCACGTCGAGTCCGACAAGGACAGGTAACCATGATGATTATTGTTTGCTTAAGAGCCCGCATCTTGGACAGATTTACAGGGTGCAGTTTCGCCACATACATCTCGAACCCCTGTAAAGATGGACGGTAGCGGGAATCGAACCGGGTCCGATTTGCGGGTCGGTGCGTCTTATAAGATGATTGTTGGTATTCACCGATATCACTTTTATTTAGCGTTCAGAGGCTTATCAATTTGACACATACAGCCTAGTACAATGTTTTGGAATAACAGCTGACTGTATTTATTCATTTTCTAATGCATTAGCCTATCCTACCGGCAAAAATTGAAGTGAACTTATTTCTTACTCAATCTATCTCCCAAATGTGAGTACAAGTCGCATGTTAGTATGGCGTCATTCTGTCAAGATATGAAATGTAACGTTTTGGAATGTGTGTGGTCGCGTATATGCGCCAGCGGTCGTCAAGTGGTTAACAATGGCCACGACCGATTCCCTCCCACTATCCAAAAACACCTAGTAAAATGACCTCCCATCTCATATATTATTCCTCGTTACCGACAGATCGTAGTGAGAAGTACAGTGCGTCGTTATTAGATGAGCGTTAGCGAAGACTCCATTCCAACTCTTAGGGCTTTGTGTGTTTTTTTTTTTTTTTTTTGTGGGCACTCAGGTCGACTGATCGACATGAAACTTTTTTTGTCCACGCAAACTCATCCAACTTAGAACTGTATAGTTTTGGGAATAAATCAGTCGGACCGATTTTGAGAAATATATTCTCAAAATTTCTAAAAACATATTTTAAAAATAATATTCTAAAAACCTCACAAGATCAGACTGAGCAAGAAAATCTGAGAAATGAAATCTTTCTAAATGGGATGAAATTTTCTCTGAATGAATGATACACATAATCATCATTTTGTATGCAATTTGAACCAGCCGTTTTGAAGAAAAAAAAATAAATCAACTGTTTGTATTCATCAAGTATTATCATAGTAATAAAAGCAGATTTAGGTTGGCAAGATTCACTGCTTTCTAGATTCAATATTTGCCCAACAATGAAGTCATCTTTATATGCATCAAGGTGTGTAGAATACCAGAGTCGATAAAGTAGCAAGGGTAGAACTACTTTAACGAGTATTATACCTTATTTAGATATCTCGCTCGTCTTACAAAGCATATGTTGCGTTTGCCTAGTAAGATGACTGTTGGTATTTTCAGGGAGGACTGGGTGGCGGCCATACAACAGGTGGCCAACCGGCTGGCCGAGTCTGAGGACGTGGATATGGCAGACCGCGGCGACCTCACCTCCATGGACGAGCTCTCCGCCAAGTTCTCCGTGCAGGGTACGTCGAGCAGCAAGACTACCGGCAAGAAGAAAGTGGTGAGTAGAACGAGGACATTTCTCTGGCAAATTCACGAGGTGTTTTCTTCATTTCTATCTTCGAGAAGGATGGCTTCAAGTGTCCACGGGAGTCGATTTTGTGGAATATCAGTTTGTTGGTGATAACTTTCAAATGGTATGAGATATTAAAATTATAATATAGAGCAAACACAGATGTTTTCAGTATCTTCCGGTTGGTACAAAATATAACTATAGCCTATTACGTACTCATATCGCGCAATTGTCAAGTGTGTACGATTGAAAAATGTGTTTTTTAGCTGTATACGCTTGGCAATTATGCGATATGTAAGAGTTGAATGGTTATAACTCGAACCGTCGTGAAGGTGTTGGAAGTATCTGTGTTTTAGGTAAAAGGGAAAGAAAGAACAGCAGCTTACCTTGTTTTATAAGCGAGTACTATCTACTCCACTATCTACTATCTACACTACTGTGACCAAGGCAATAGTTGAAAGCCGTTGAAATTTTCGTTTGTGCTGCCCTGCTTCTGCCCTGAAATTGCATTTAAAAATTGCATTTTTGAGATGAGATTTCAGGGTAGAAGGAGGGCAGCACAAACGAAGCTCTCAGTGGCACAAACGATTGGCGTGATCAAATATTCAATTTTTTGAAGCGGCGGCTAACGTACCTCATGTGTCTAATATAATCTCTGTATTCTTTCAACGGCTCTCCACCATGAGTAGGCCCATCTACTTTTAAAACTCTGTAAGCTGCTGTTCTTTCTTCCTCTTTCACCCAGTTCATATAAATGATGTACTATTGCCTATTGGTTTTCCATATTGACCGCATTTGAATTCTACGTTTGCATCCAATTGTTGACGTGCCGCCGTGTTTGCAGACGTTAGAGAACTTTGAGTTCTTGAAGGTGCTAGGCAAAGGCACGTTCGGCAAGGTGATCCTGTGCCGCGAGAAAGCCACCGGACACTTGTACGCCATCAAGATCCTCAAGAAGGAGGTGATCATACAGAAGGACGAGGTGGCGCACACCCTGACAGAAAACCGGGTACTCAAGTCGACTTGTCATCCATTCCTAATTGTGAGTACGGCCCGCTTTCGTTGCGTTCGTTGCGATCGTTTGATCGCTGCGAGCTAGGGTGTAGGGATGCTATGAACGGTTGAAAAAACTGTTTGAAAAATAACTTTATATGTACAGTGAAACCTCTATTCAACGTTTTTCAAGGGACCAGAAAAATAAAACCATCCATTCAGGAAAACTATCCATCCAGGAAAATGCAACATTGGTTATATGGGAGTGGGGCTAGAAAACATGAATGATGCAAGCAGGAAAACGATAGATCCGGGAACGATGCATAGAGGTTTCACTGTATGTAGCATACTTTGATATTTTGGTAAGCATGTATGCGGCTTGAGGGGTAATCTTCTTCAGTTTGATTTACTATCAATTTCACTTTGAAACGTTGATAGCATTAATGTATTCAATGTAGCAGAACAATGACTTCTTGAATGAAATTTTTGAACCTAACCCAACTCATAATGATATCTACATTGGGTATCAAAATATCAAAATACAAATAATTGTATCTGTTTCTTGAACAGCGTTTTGAACGTATTCATTTAACAACATTTGGTGAATTTGCTGCAAGGTAGGGTAGACCTTGTAGCAGTTATAGCCGATCGATTATAGTAAAATTATACTACCGGTAGTAGTTTTTTAGTAGTATCAACATAAATATTTAATATTCTATGATTTTTTTGCTCTCCAAAAAATATATTATCATTATTATTATCAAAACCATTTTGTAGATATGTCAATGCACACCTACAGAAATGTACACTTTATGATTCACTCCTCCTTATGTGTAATATTTTAAAACAAGATTTACATCAATAAATAGGCCAAGTGCTCAATGTATGTGAGAATTGTTTCCTAGAGTAAGTATTCTTACCAAGCAAGGTATGTATTGGATGAAATTCCATAAAGTAGAAAATATTTGCATATTGTTTTGTACGCTTTTATTGAAGATGTAAACTGTAAGTAGCCAATAAAAGTCCCAATTAAGAAAAATATGAATATAAATTGAAACCTGAACTCAATTAAGAGTTGAGCAATATAATCTGGTTACGCCAGGAATGGGCGTGAAACCTGGAAAGTCTGTATTGTCGGCCAGCTATGGTAGTTAACCGTACTTGGGAGCTTTTCGACCCACATGCACTTATTGGATCCTGTCAGTGTGCACAGATGGAAACGTACCGTCCCGTATCGGTGAAACATGTAGCCCTAGATTGGTGACTTCGTAAAGTGGCCTCTAGTCTACTCGTCTTAGCGACTCGGATGTTTTTGTCGTCGCTCCATGAAAAATAACTAGAACTATTGTTGGTGCCATGTAGGCCTAGACTTACGGTCACATACAAAAAAAAATAATAATTCAGACAAAATCTAAATAAGATAATGCAATTACCTGAAATAATATGAGTATTTTTTATGAGATCTTATTTTAATTATTCCTTGGGGTGGTAAGATCGCCCTTGTGGTGCCCCATCGAACTGATCACTACCTTTTATTCGTAGCCTCAATTGGGGAACAATGATTTTATTTCAAGTTTTGACGTTGATGAAAAAAAAAGAACTCGATGCTTATTTTATCTATAATATTTTATAATATTTCACAGTGCCTATGTATTGCACTTTGTTATCTAGTTTCGCTGCATATAATGTCTGTAAATTCTCTTCAGGATGCATTCACTGACAATTCATTTAATTCATTTTGGATTGATCGACCATTTTATGTGACCGCAAGTGTACTTATAATTGTACTCGTCTGGGCCTGTATCGTTGATACTGTGGTATAAAATTAATGCATGTGTACTTGAGGCTTTGAGCTGAGTGAAATTGATTCTATTCAAGACTATAATTTATCAATTATCAAGTCTATATTCCCTTTCATCATCGAGCAAGTATTTGATCACTCATATACAATACATGTTATACGTAACATTATATAACATATAGGTAATACCTTTAAAACGTTCATTGTATTTTCTAGTCTTTGAAATACTCGTTCCAAACGGCCGACCGGTTGTGTTTCGTAATGGAGTACGTGAACGGGGGCGAACTGTTCTTCCACTTGTCGCGTGAGAGAGTCTTCTCGGAAGAGCGGACGAGGTTTTACGGGGCGGAAATCATCTCGGCACTCGGCTACCTGCACTCCGAGGGCATCATATATCGAGATCTGAAGGTGAGCGTCGGTCATTCGGCATTTCAATTGATGGGTTAGGTAGATTAATTGTAGATAGAGGTGTTAGAAAATTGTGTCATGACTTCGTGTTTTTCAAATCTGTATTTGCAAATTCTAGTGTTGAGCAGTGTTGTTTTTTTTGTTTTTTTGCCAATGTCGTGCAAAAGTGACATTTCATGAAGTTTTTCAAAAGGAAAAACGGGATTAATTCTATGAATAACATCAGTGAAGAGAAAATTTTATGTAATTTACTCTTCTAGATTTTGTCATCACTTACGTAAAATCCACTGGTTTTAATTTCACGTAAAATCCACCAGTTTCAATTGCATCCGCCCTAGAAGCAGCGATAGCTGAAACTTCTAGCATCGTTGGTCGACGGCCTACGATGACGAAGCATGGATAGACTTAACAGGAACTCATAACCGCGTACCGAGAACGCAAGTTCGTGACTGACGAAGCAAAACGACAACAGATTGCTTGCGCTGGATTTTAAGCACTCCCAAGTTGGGTAGTAGTCCAACGTTGTCAGTTCTCTGGATACCACGTCCGAGACGGCTCAAACCCAGAACATGCGTAAATCTTGACTACGTGGTAAAACCATAGATATCTATATTGGTTACCGAGATACATTACTCCTGCGGCCGACCAGCAATTCATGCTCGTTCCGATCTCGGCGGCCATATTGGATCTTTACCAATAGCTTCTAAGCAAGGCCTTCTATATCATTAAATCATCGATGGGTAATAATAGAAGGAAATGCTTGGAAAATGTCCAATATTATGGAAACGTCCTTGTTTGCAAAGCGGGGTGAAGTTGCCAAGACACAAACATATAGCCCACTCCTTCTTAACGTTGAGTAACATATCTCGGTAATATATATCTATGGTAAAACAAAGCTATCAACCCTGTATGTTTCTTGCTTTTCGACTTCAACTCGACAAATCTCGAGAGTATTATTTGCCGTGTGCCTGATCCGTCGCCGTTTCCTCGTCCGACAGCTGGAAAACCTGCTCCTGGACAAGGACGGCCACATCAAGATCGCCGACTTTGGGCTGTGCAAAGAGGACATCACGTACGGCCGCACGACCAAGACATTCTGCGGCACGCCCGAGTACCTGGCGCCCGAGGTGCTGGAGGACAACGACTACGGCCGCGCCGTCGACTGGTGGGGCATCGGCGTCGTCATGTACGAGATGATGTGCGGCCGCCTGCCGTTCTACAACCGCGACCACGACGTGCTCTTCACGCTCATACTCATGGAAGACGTGAGTGGCGGCGGTTGGCAAGGGAGACGATTTTTAAGAGTCCGTGGAAGTCGATTTAGCGAAATATTGAGTTTTTTGGTGATAACTTTCGAACAATATGAGATATTGAAATTCTAATACGCAAGAAGCATAGATAATTATAATAGCTTCAAGATGATGTAAGTTATAACTATACAAGTCATGTCGCGTAACTGTCAAGCGTATACAGCTGAAAAAATGTTGTTTTTTTTCAGCTGTATACGCTTGAAAGTTATGCGACATGACTTGGATAGTTATAGCTTGTATCATCTTGAAGCAGTTATAATTATCTGTGTTTCTCTCATAGGCCTATTAGAATTTCGATATCTGCTACCGTTCGAAAGTCATCACCAAAAAACTGATATTTCGCTGAATCGACTCCCATGGACTCTAAAGCGAAATATTGGTTTTTTGGGTGATGACTATTGAACTGAAACGCCTGTAGAGCGACACTACCTAATATAATAACGCCTAATAAAATGACCATTCATCTTATCATCCCACCATCTCATATAGGCCTACCGGTATCATTGTTCACCTTCTAGCATAATTTTCACAGTTCTACAACTTGGAAAAAAATTCTTTGTAAACGCCAGAATCCACGCTTGATAATTTTATTTCACGTCGTTGGCATTTCAAAAATATCCATGTTCCTTCCATATTAGAATGTGGATATCCATTCAAAAGTGATCACCAGAAAACTGATGCTGTATTTCGCTAAATCGACTCTCGCTCGCTCTCAAGGAGGCTCGGTTAAATCTCGTCGAGAGACAAAATCACTGACTTCGGGTGTGTGAGAGATCACTACTTTCTACGCAATATTATATAGCGAGAAAATATTGACTTACTTACCTCTAGACTTACTTACTAGTGATGGCATCGATTCTCGAAATCGAGAATCGATTCTCTAAGCTCCGGAATCGATTGAAAATCGATTTTGAAAAATAAAAAAAAAGTTCATTCTCTAATGATGTTGTGTAATTTTAAACTTTTTTTCAACCTTCCTGTGGCATTTTACTTGAAAAATAGCTGCTAGAGACTTCTTTGAACTGTACTGTACCATTTGGGTATTTCCGTCAACGTTCGGCTGTCGGACGTAACCGAAGGGATAGATAACTTGTGTCCAGATAGTAAATATCACAAAATAATATAGCCAACGAAATAAGCACGTATTGCGACATGAAGAAGTACAGCACTGACCCCCCCCCCCAATCGATTTTTTTATTTAAGAATCGTTTTACATTTGAATCGATTCTGAATCGATTCTCAATTAATCGATGTTATCACTATTGTAACGTGGACTTACTTACCGAAATATGAACAATTAGAGCTTCGCTAATGTCCTGTCAATTCGCATGGTGGGTTTGATAAAATCTATGCTTTTCACATTTGAATTGAGATCATGACTTTTTTTACTAATTTTGTCTGTTTTTTTAGATCCAATATCAAATTCTTCCCGATAGATTTTTTTTTAATAGGACTATTTTAAAGCGATGGCAGACGGGGAAAAAAGATTTCATGCGGATTTCGAAGATTTTATCGATCTTTTGTCGTATGTGAATACCGGTAACTTTTTTTTTGTAATAACATTGAAACTTGATACAAAATCATTGTTACTAAAATCAATGTCACTTGAAATCAGTGAATAACTGATGATTGAAGAGTAATATGAAATAATAATAAATACTGGAAATGAATTTTTTTAATGTTAACTTATATTGAATATTGACTGATATTTAGAGGCATGAAACTTTTGCATTTGCTATGAGCCCGATATGTCATCTGTAACCATCATTTGTGATGTGAACCTATTTTCATATTTTGTAAGGTAAAAACCATTTATGACCAAGCTATTTTTTACCATTCAAAGCAATATGTGCCTTCACAACGAAAAATCAACATGTACTCAAAAATGCGCAATTTGTAAGAAAAATGTCAATTTTTCTGAAACCAGTTTTGTCAGTTACAGTACTACACTTCTTTTTTATCAATCAGGTGGAAGTACCAGGCGAACCCAAAATCTTACATTCCAATTAATTTTCATAAAATGTTTATGTATGACGTCAATAACTCAATATGTATCAATATGCTAAATTAATGCCATTTTTTAAATACCTAATGCTAAAAAACAAAATGATTATTCC
The DNA here is from genome assembly GCA_964007535.1 of Brachyptera risi. Lineage (NCBI taxonomy): Eukaryota > Metazoa > Arthropoda > Insecta > Plecoptera > Taeniopterygidae > Brachyptera > Brachyptera risi. The sequence continues at coordinate 44,197,807 of OZ023331.1, read as the reverse complement.
TATAATTTTTTCCATCCATTGCCTCAATCGGGGAACAACGATGTTGTATCATGTTTCGATGTTATATTAAAAAAAAATCATGTCTCTAATGATATTAAATGATGATGATAATAGTTTGGCGCCAACCGTTCTGCCGAGGGTAACGTGTTTCGTGTTTGGCAGGTGAAATTCCCGCGTACGATATCGGCCGAAGCCAAAGACATGCTCGGAGGGTTGCTGGTGAAGGATCCCAACAGGAGGCTGGGAGGCGGTCCCGACGACGCCAAGGAGATCATGGCGCACCCGTTCTTCAGCTCAATCAACTGGTCAGACCTGACGCAGAAGAAGGTGGGTGTCTGCGTTTCACCGACACTTCAGTACCGTGGCATCAAATTATTTTGAGTTTGAGGAGAATCAAGAACGTTTTCGATTTGGTACATTTTTTTTCAATGAAGGATAAATAGGAAAAATTACCAATGTCGGAGTAGCTCTAACAGACAGTTTGAAGTTGTTATCACCATGGTTACCTGTGTTATTTGTGCTCACCAACTCTCAGATAAAGGCTAACTGGACTAGGTAAATAGGCCTACCTGTCTAAATCCCGTTTTATCATGTTTTATCCCGTTTTCTCATCTTGATATGTACTGGTATTTGATCAAAAACGTTCTCGATCTAGCCCGAACTCAAAATAGCTCGATATTGAATTGGCTCAATCTCGTTCGGATGAAAATCGTACTCAAAAATCCCAAAAGCCGTGACCAATCTATCAAGCTTTAGAAATGTACCTTTAGGCAGGTTATAACGAGTAGGTACTACGATAGATAATTTGAAAAATGGTCATTATTTTTCTAATTTTTTTATACCATTTCTTCTTTTTTAGGCATCATCAATTCTCAATAGATGTATAAAATCAAACCCATTACATTTGATGCTTTTTTATTATTGTCTAAATGAGTGGAATATGAATAGGCCTACATGTGATTTTAAAAAAAGCTATCGAGTTGCCAATCGTTCACCCCCGGCCTGCTTTCAGATCCCGCCCCCTTTCAAGCCTCAAGTCACCAACGACACGGACACCCGCTACTTCGACTCGGAGTTCACGGGCGAGTCGGTCGAGCTGACCCCGCCCGAGAATCCTGGCCCGCTGAACTCGATCGTCGAGGAGCTCGAACAGAACCAGCCGTACTTCCAGCAGTTCAGCTACCAGGACGTCAGCTCGACTCTGAGTTCCACGAACGCGCTCAGCTCCACCTCCCTCGCTCACATGCACTGAACATTCGGCCACGTTTGACAAGTGCGTTCCCAGCCACCACCGCCAGAACAGTTGCACGGAGAGTCGGCGTCGACTGGCGACGGTTCCGCCCGCCGTCGCCAGCGTTCTATCGAGCGCGACCAATTCGTTGCGTCTTTCGTTCGTCGACAATTCAAAGTGAACATCCAGTGAAGTCTCTCTGAATGGGCGGCAGAGTTAACCTTGTTTGTCACGGTGTGTTTCTAAAGTTTCTCGTCTCCCGAGGTGAAAATAGATTCGTAACGTGATCCAGACATCGTTACCAAAATGTTGATGGATTTTTCGTAAAAAACATTTAATAAAATCTTAATTCTGCAGCGTAGTCGTGTGAAAGCAACTAGTACTGTTAAGAATGTTACGAACAATCCGACTCTTGCTGCCATTTCTATTGGACGCAAGATTTGCAGCAACTACTAATAACGGCCGCTACAAATCATTCGACCAATTGCGTGATTCGCGAGGGTTTACGCGAATTTATACCGATATCGGTCACGGAAGCTTACACTACTGCGTCGAGGATCGGTGTCGGCAACACAGGTCATAGTGCTTTCCGACTTGTACACAGCCATCCTACTGGTGTCGAATCTTGACTTGACGGTTTTATCAATTCCGAGTGGTGCCGTTTCGGGATCGAAGTATTGCCTCGATTGATCTTTGCTGTCGTGAAGATTATGGGTCAAGGTTGTAAAATAGGTGCAGCTTGAAATGTAAACAAGTTATGGAGGACTGCAACCAGAGGACGAGTGGAGTAGATATTCAAACTGAATCAGCTATCAAGTGGAATTTTGTTTTATTGTAAATCGTTCAGTGCTTCATTTTCAAGGCTTTGAGCTGCACAATGATATATATGCCATAAAACATGTCATAAAACTGAAGCAGACTGAAGAGAAAATTATTAATCTTGTCAGGACTAAATTATAACACACAGACAATTTGTTTAACGTAGTTCCTTTGTTACGATACATAACAGTAAATAAGAACAGTACTATCATGCTGTTGAGAATTGCCCAAATATGAAAATTCAAATACTACTAATAGCTAGAAATACAAACATTATACTAGAATATGGCTAGTAAAAATACTTCTTTATCGAACCTACTACTGTACTGGTAGTGGGAATACTGGCGTCTTTTCAATATTACCGGCACATGAGAAATTGAGATGATCGACCAAGTAATATCTTGAGTAGACCTACAATCCAAGCATATATCAGTTCGGTTATGCTCTGCCGAAACATACGTGAGATTATATTTAATAATCATGACACCGTTGAAATATCTTCACGAACTAAACTACGTGGCTAGAGTTGACGCTATTATGTAGTGCCTATGGTGGCTGCATCATCGGATCACTCTGACGAACTGACGATGCAAATCGCAGAAAATAACTATTAATAAAAAATTATTTTTGTTTCAATTATAAACATGCATGGGATAACAAGAAATTTACCAGAACTAAATCAATTCAGCATTTTTGTAATGCAAAAATATTACAAAAATGGTAAGCTAGGGGCTAGATATAAAGGAATATAAGTGGCTAAAAAGTGATAGGTTAGGTCATCTAGCTTCCAAATCGTATCTTTGACAGTAGGCCCTGCCGGTATATATCATGTTATTTAGGGTTGGGCAAATCTTGATTTTTGCTACGAACCAAACCTTTCAAAAAGGTTCGTTTTTTCGAACCTCGAACCGAACCTTTTTTTTCTTAGACCTACCGCAAATATAGGCCTAACAGACAGATTCGGTGTCAAAAATCATATGGAACAGAAATGTAATTCAGTCATAGGCCTAATAGGGTACAGACCCGCCAAGAATACAAGCCAAGTACATCCAACCAAAGTACTAGGCCTAGTTTCAGTAGTACGCCCAAAGTAAAACTTCGTCGTAGATTCGTAAGACAGACTGGATCAGTACAAAATTGTGCCATTTATGACATAATTTCAGTTTTTCAGTAAAGGAATTCAGGGTTTGTTTTAGTTCAGAAGCAAGTGTAAAAACCTAGAACAGGTGATTTAAACAGGTGAAGGCCTAGTTTCAAGAGCAATATCACTTCAATTAATGCAAAATTATGAAAACGATTTCATATTTAATACACCACAGTTTGGTCGACTCCATTACGAATTTCCAAACTACGTCACACAAGACACACAGCCACTTAAACTAAAGGTCTGTTCGATGATCGGCGATCGACCTATCGAATCAATAAAAGCAAACAGCTGATAGGTCCTGCGCACTGCACTGACAGCTTTTGAAACATTTGCAGGTTATTCTTATATCTTATTGGATTATATCTTATCTGTTATCTCATTGGGGTATAAACAACAATGTATAACATTTATGTATTTCAACTTAACTTGATGAAGTTACCATTGATAAAGAAAAGAAATTAGCATTGTGATGATTGGCATGAACAAACAAAAAAAATTTCAAAGTTCGAAAAAAGTTTGTTTTTGAATCTAGCCGGTTCGAAATTCGAACCTCATTTTAAGGTTCGGTTCGGTACGAATTCGAACCGGTTCGCCCAACCCTAATGTTATTCAACAAACAACAACTTCCAAGTATACTCTATTTGAAATATACTTTGTCAAACAAAGTGAAGAGAGATGCCATCCCATACCTAAAAGGAACGTAAATAAATCGTCAGTACCCTACTAAAAATCCTGCATTGACTTTGATACTGTAGCCTAGTTGCTTGCAAAAAGAATACAAATTTGAAATATAATTTTATTACCGGTAATTGAACTCGAATTGCCGTTAACCTTGAATTGTACTCATTTGATTGAAACCACGGAGTGCAAGTAAACATATTAAAATGATTGACATTTGTTCCTCTGGTTCATCATTCATTATGCATCGAGCCTTTATAATTAATTGTAAATCATGCGCTATCTATGGCTGCATGTTTTGCTTGGTATTCATAGTGATTCTCATGATGTGCTGTACGTAGTGAGGAAGTTTTTGAAATGTGGCAAAGAAATGAACTACAGTAATTAATAACAAAAGTCCTTGAGTACCGGTAATCATTTTATAGGACATTGCTTCTGGAAAATATCTTATCTGTCGAAGAAAGGTCACTGAACATACTTTCAGATCATTGGGACTAAAATTTATAAAATGTGACTTCCAATAAATGTTCACTTAGGCCTACTGGTATTTGACTAATGAAGAAAGTGAAGAAAAATATTAGCTTTGTCATGGATTAAAAATAAAGTGCACAAAAATTATCAACTCTCTGTTTTTTTTAAAAGTGAAGTGTGTAATGGATTGCCAGGATTTATTGTATTATTTTATAAAATAATTTGGGACTCATATTATGTGTGCTACTGGTGATACCAATCAGTTAATCAAGTGCCACTTGCCTTTCCCAAGTTGTTACGTACCACGACGAAGAAGAATAAACATGCAAGTATATTTGATCGGAGTTCGAGTTGTCAATCTCAATTGGCTTGTTCGTTGCCATCGCCAAGGAAACTGATCCAAATAAGTATGCAATTATCCTTCTATCTGTGTTGTGTGTACTGCGTGTAATGTACGACAGTCTGTTGAACTTGGCGGGCTGAAATGCGACAGTCGAAGCGGTGTGTAGTTCGCTCTCACAGAGATATTAGTAGAGGTTGCAACTGAAGTTTTTTTTGTGTTTCATCGGATACCGTACTGTGAAGTGTGGGAAATGGTCAACTGGCACTAATGTTGATAGTTTGTGATTGAAATCATAAACATACGGCAGTATCCTGGCATTTAATAAAAAAAAGGTGGTAATTTAGTGACCAGTGTATGTGTATTATATTATGTAGATATTGTATATATAATATCAGATGGAAAAGAATCCTTAGTTACTGTTCTTTGTGTTGAAAATATTTGCAAGTCAATTTGCAATTACCTAGTTTAAAATGCCTACGAATGAATGGGTAACTTGAGAGATGAAAGTTACCTATATATATCAAATACAATGTACTGATATGTGTTTGGAGGTTTCGCAATTTATTAATCGGCTCAAGACTGGTTTAAAAGTATACGCGTTTATAATAATATTATATGAAATATCTATCAAGTCTGTAATATATGAGATGATGTTATGAGTTATTAGTAGGCCTATGCTTTTAGTATTTGATCATTTTTGTAACTATACATATCACAACTATCAACTTGACTGTATTCACATTAATATAACTTGCGACCATTTATTACAAATAATGAAAGACCCCACAGTAAAGCCTAGATTTTATGCCATGGTTTTCATACTGCAATAGCAAGTGTATTTACCATATTTGATTGAAAACCATGCTGAATCTGTTTTTTGGTATAATGAAAACAAATACATATAAACGTGAGTACATTTATCACTATCGCTGTTCATCAGTTGGGCTATTGCAAAGAATTGTGGCTGTACTTATCAACCTTGTGAAGATGTGCAGAGCTTTATGGTCCACTTATATTTGTGTAATACTGTCTAGTATGAAAGGTGATTTTTTTAGTTTCATATTACGTTAAAAGTTCTATAATTTGTCCCGGTGATCGTAATAATACAAGTCCTCTTTTTAATAATGAAGCTACTGCAGTTGTGTGTTGTAAATAAGAAATTAGTTAACTTGAGAGTGAAAATTATCGGGTCAGTACAGTACTCTGGATGGATATAGGCCTTACGATATAGAAACTTGAAAAAGAGTGGGACATTTATACAAATCCAAACCAAACTTTGAATTGGTGGGAGTTTACATTTACTTTGCATTAAGGAAGCTGGACTTTCGCGAACTTCAATTTAGAACCGTAGTGACACTATTGTGATAATATAGGTGGCACATACTGTGTTAGACATGTTCGTATGGATCATTATTATGCCAAATGATAGTAAAATATTCAAACAATACATATTCACTCATTGGATTATTTTGATTTGCAATATTGCACTTATTGAGTAATTAACATGTTAACTTGTGCTGATAGAAGTGCCTATCTAATTTTTCATTGTATATCAAGCTAACAATGGTATTTGTAGTGTTTTATTAATTAATAATTTGTACTGTTTCACTTCGATTAGATGTAGAATTGTTTTTATGAACTTTTTTTATCGGCCAATGCCCACTAATCCTGCTCATTTAAACCACAACTATTAGATAATAGCTATCAGTTCTAAGTAATATGGTTTAATAATTATTTTAGCTTAGGCCTATTACATTATTATGATTAAGTACCTGAAATTCAGTGAATATTTACAGGTATCCTGTATATGAAAAATTGCATCCATACCAATTTAATGATTTATCTAACAAATTTGTGCTAAATAAAATATTTGGTGAAACTATAGCAGATTATTTCATTCATTTTGGTCAATTTGTCACCATGTTTAGCTAGTGAGCAAGCCTATGCCTGCATTCAGTTCCAGATTTACACGTATGCTAACTAGGCTATCTATGACCCTAGGGGCAGTGTTGGGTAAAAAACTTTCAAAATGAACGCGTTACATTTGCAATCGACGATCTTGAACTTTCTTCACGTTTGATTTCTCGGTGATCTTTAATGGAATAAAAAGTTCATTTGAAAGTTCATAATTTCAGATCACTCATGATCCTATTTGACACGATCGCACTATCCATACTTCCCCCGTCCAAATTCCGAATGAGATAGACTATTTTACGGTCTATCCCGAATGTATCATAATCCCTGTTCAGGATTTCATCATGTGATCACTTAGGCAAGCCATATATTATTTTTGAACTTTTTTTTTCAAGGTGAATTTTTAGCAAACTCATGTTTTTTTTTATTTGAACTGAACTTTTACAGCAAAGCCACAAAAACGAACTTTGAACTTTTCCAAAGATCGATTTATTTGACATGAACTGAACTTTTCAAAATTTCCTTTTAGAAGTGAACTTCCCCAACACTGCCTAGGGGTGCCAACTCCCAAAGTGTGCGTACTTAAACTGTCGTGTCTATTAGGAGATGAATGAAAAGAAAGGCCAATTATTCTCATTAAAAAAAGGTTATAAGTAACTTGAAAACAATCTAGATGTTGATGAGGTTGTTGAACAACGGTAGAAATGATATATTGTAGTTTGTAGTGCATCTATAGCAGTAAGAGGTGCTTTCTCTTGATATACAGATCAAACCTCAATCCGTCGTTTTTCAACGGATCAGGAAAAATAAACCATCCATGCAGGAAAACAATCCATCCAGACAAATTCAACATTGGTCACATGAGAGTGGGGTGGTATAAACTAAATGATACAAGCAGGGAAACGATGGATGCAGGAATGGTGCATAGAGGTTTCACTGTACAGTCACTCAAAATTCCACGATAGATGAATTGCTGCTTGCACTGCAACATCACTCTCCCCCCCCCCCCCCCCCCAAAAAAATATATGTTCAATTATAGCCTGTATAGGTCTGCCTAGAAGAAATTGAATAGTTTTCATAAATGACCTATATATATATATATATTTAATATTCATATATATTATATAATTGACCACTAATGATAGGCATGGCTTATTGGCAGACCACCTAGATCTATACTTCATGTGGGCATTTAGAGATACTCTGATAGGCAATGTCGATTTTCCCACATAACAAACAGCCCATTTGATTGGATGTTTTGTTTTGTGACGTTTGTGGGTGGGTCAACCACTAGTCGTCAATTGACGGCTAGTGATTGACCCGCCCACAAACGTCACGAAACAAAACATCCAATTAAATGGGCTGTTTGTTATGTGGGAAATTTGACATTTACCTATCAGAGTATCTTTAAATGCCCACATGAAGTATATATATAGATCTACGTGGCCTGGCAATTAGTCACGCCTATCACTAGTGGTCAATTGAAAACAGAATTGAAGATGAAATTTATAAATCATTTCCCATACAATGTAATAGGACAAGTATTGAAAAATAACAAAATACAACTGTTACATACAACAAATAAATACAACAACAATAACATAACAGGGCATAATAACAAAAATAATAGGTCAATTGTTCTCTGGTCCTTGAGTAAAGAGTTTCGAAGGGTGTCAGTCCAGTCCATAACCGTAGGTTATATAAATGTCTTTGGTCCAGGGGCACAATATATTACAGTTGGGCCCTGTACATATTGCATACAATACTACACCGCAGTGTAAATTTGGAGTGACAAATTTTTGGAAAGATTGTGTTTAACCGGACTTGGAAAGTAATCAAGCACTACACTGTATTATTAATAATGAGCATTTCTGTAGCTTTAGAAATAGAATTGATGTTGGGGCGTTGCTTTTAATGTAGCACTAGCTCGAATTATTTTATTATTTTATCAATTCATTATTTATTGATTGAATTATTGAGTTATTTCATTATTTTTGAAATGCTAGGCTGGTCATTGTGTTGGTACAAATCTCAAGTTGACGTGCAAACTGATAATTGCGTTTATCCAAGTTTCTGAATGGGCTTTTAAAACTTACGAGGAAATGGGTCTTATTTTGAAAAATGCTAGGCCTATAAGAGTAACCCAGTGAGAAAAATTTCTGCAGAAAGATCGAAATTTCTAGTATTAGTCGTTATTCATTTTCATCTATGAATAAATCATCAGTTGTTGAGAAAAAAGCTTTTAGGCGTCGTCGAGGGGAAAATATTTCTGACATTTCATTATGTGTCCTAGATTTGAATTTAGCGGGAAATAGCCAGCTCTCGAGTTTTTGTCGCGCGCGAGTGGCGAGTGGCGACCCGCGATTTCGTAAATGTAGTTTGTAGCAGTAGCAGTTGCTGAATGACGCCACTCTCCTTTTTCGTTTTTTTGGTTTATTTTGATAATAGTAAGTAAGAGGTAAAAAGTTATTGCCGAATCACTAATTTCGATGGTTCTTGGCTAGAGCCTTGCCATGTTGAGCGAGCGATTTGGTTGTAGGTTAGAGCAAATTGGTTAGTCTCAACAAATTAGGCCTACCACATGGTTTGCTGCCCCGGCAAATGGCTAGGCCAGCCCAATGAATTCCTAGACCTACCAAGCCCTATTTGATCTATTTTTAGTTTCCTTTGCTTGATGGGACTTGTTGATAAGTGTAACCTTTACTTCAACTATTAGGTACAAGATTAGGCCTAGATGAAAAGGGTGACGCCTTCACCGGCCTCGAAGAATTCTTCATTGAGGATAGTGGCTGTCATACCAAATGCACCAAAGAAAGTAGAGGATGTGTCATTGATGGCGTATTGCAAAGGCCAACGGCAGCGGTTTGAAGCCGAAGAGTTGGAACGTGAAACTGAAACGAGTAGGCCTAAGCCTGTGTCGACCGAAGTTGAAGCAGAAGAGTAAGTAGGCCTAGAACCTCCCATTTACCTTGACAAGGATGAATGAAAGTTCGGGAACTACGCAACTTGGGTCGAGACCTTACTTCAACACTCCTTTTTTTTGTCTGCAATTATTTCATTATCACTTTTTGAACATCTAAGCTCACCACTTTTCATTTGCAACTGTTGTGTTTCATCCACACTTATCGTTGATCTTTAACCCTCATACCGGCAAATTGGATTTGTACAAAATGAATGATACCAGTAGGCCTACTCAATGTCAGTGGTGGCTGGTGACCTGAACAATGGGGGGTGCTGTCGTCGAATTAAAAAAAAATATATATACCGGTATTTAAAGCTACCAAGCCACCGAACAATTGGTGTATAGCCTCGCAAGTAGGGGGCCTTTAGAAGCCTCTAGTTCTGCAAGGCAAAATTTTGTATGCTAATAAAAAAGACGCAATTTTCTCGCTTTACATGGATCCACATTCAGATCTCAACATCAATTTCTATTTATAACTAAATCACGATCTGATCACCTTGTCTGCATATATGATGAATAATTTTATTCACAATTTAATACTATCATAACGCAAGTATTTCGAAGTGATTATTTGAAAATTATTATTTAAAAATAGTGTTTTCATAAAGAGTAAGAGTTTAGAATAGACGACTCGAAAAGGGTGTGGCTTAACCTCCAGGCCAGTTGGATCATATCATTTGTAGTCATTTCAAGATACCCCGATTGGATATTTGAATTTGACTACCGGTACCTACAATTCTAACAGCTCTGTTGATCGGACAGTATGATTTCTGACGTCATGGGAGCGGAGACTGCGAGACTTCAATTGAATAACATGATCAGTAGGCTGTAGGCCTATGTAAATCTGCCATGTTTCTCCAGCCTGAAACAATCTACAGTAGACCTAATGATATTTGCTTGGATCTTGGTATGGAACTACCGTACCTCAATGTATAATAAGCTTGTCAAGATGTGTGAAGCCTCGAAGAACCCAGCCGTTCGTAGTAAGAGATGAGGAAATAGCATTCAGTCAAGTTCGAGCTTGCCTGAACAAAATATCCAGCATTATTTTCGGCACGCTAAGCGAACGCACTTCTCCCTTCACCGTGCGTTCTCTTTGCCATCCTACTATGATTTGCTAGTAGCTGCAAACCATTGCAATACTAGACGTATGATAAGCTGCGTTCAGCTCTCTCACTCACAGGCGTTGAGCGGTGCCCAACTTTTATAACTCATTCGAGGACGTTCAAATAGTTTAACAATGTATATCGTAATAACTTTTTTTTTTAATCAGTTTTTTCAAACAGCTGTATTTTTGTCAACAATGATTGATAGCCTAGAGGCCAAAACATTATACAAAAATAAAAGAAATGATTTAGTTTATTCAAGAGATTGATTAAAAATTATTATAAATTTGGCAAATCATAAGGAGTGCTGATACTCTGCAGTACTTACACACGAGCTGCCGCTGCTGGATGTGCATGTGCATGCTGTTGGGTATTTCTTCTGATTTCAATGGTACTTTCAATGAAATTAGTCAAATTACCTATCTAGTTTTAGTTTGACGCTTTCTAAATAACAATGTAAATTGTTCCATTGATTTAAAAAAATTATTATTATTATTATGTTGTCCATTTCAAACAACGTCATGCTATTTATTGTTGGTCAAAATTAGCACCAAGCTAGCAAGTTGGCAACTCATTTTACTGCTAGATGCTCTGTAGTAATTGGTCTTGGCATACTGAAATCCAGCGGCTAGATTCTCGAGTGCAGTTAGCTGCTGAATATTAGATGCCTTTTTGAAATTATTAATGTGGCCATTGATGAAGTAGTCTCTAGATAGGCAATGCCATGACAGACCCCATGCTCACCAACAATGAAAGAGTTGGTTGATCACAGCGCTCCTAGCAGCATTCACTTGCAACAGTGCTCTAGCAAATGGCATTTTCTTGGTGATCACAGCGTTATAGTAGGATTACCAGGCGTAACACTACCAGGGTCTGTAGACTGTTTCGCCAGGGCGCTGCCACTCTATCTCGTGGGATACTTCTTTACTCAATGACGTGGCGCTTGATTTTGGAACGCCACTTTAATTAATTGCCTTCAGAAACTGAGGTCACTTAAAAAAAAACTTTAAGAAAGTTTAGTTCGTTAGAAGTCGTATTTAAACGATCTTCTTAAAAGTTCATGTTTGTTTATCATGAGAATTTTCTCTTCTATAGTCCGTCTTGTAAAACAGTCATTAGAATGTGAGGATGATGAAAAAATATGTACAAATATTACATTTGCATTGATCACATGTATTATTATCATGGAATACATTGTGCAAGGTACATGGTACTGGCCACTGGTTAGCAAGTTCTTTTTCCCTCAAGTCAAACACGGTAGGTAAGCAAGACTACTTTATCAATGCCTAGATGCGAAAGATGGTAAGTGGAGAGGGGTACGAGAAATGTGGTATTTCCGAATAAATTTCAGTAACTAGCCGAGTGCTCTGTAGTGGTGACAGTTATAACTATTTCGACCCCTGCAATGTCTCCCGTATGTAAGACTTCACGGCGGCTTTTTTTTCTTTTGCTACAGTTTATTGGATGTCATTCATTTTAGCAAAGTTCTAAGAGAGTTGTGCTTTTTTTCTTGTTTTATGTAGGCCTACTGGGATTGAACAACATTGAAAGTTTTACAAATTTCACAACCATGATTTATATCTTCACACCACTGGGAGCACTACCTATATTTTTTCTACTGTTTACGTCTAAGCGTGTAAATCTATGAAAAAGATCGTCAGTATCTTATTATGGCACAGTCGAGTTCTACTGTAAATATTTGTCATGCTTAGAGGCCTATTTGTGTTGTACTCACATATTCATACAGGCATTGAGTTTATAGTGTTATAAACTCAATGATACAGGCCTACTGTTTAATTGATTTTGATATTGTCAAAGCTCTGCCATAATTGATGACTCGCAGTCTCCGCCCCCTTGACGTCACAAATCATACCGTGCAATCAACAGGGCTGATAGAACTGTAGTGAAATGGAATATCTAACCGGGATATCTTCAAATGACCACAAATGATATAGATCCAACTGGCCTACTGGTGAAGCCACGCCTATTTCAAGTTGTCAATTGCCCAGGAATTGACCATTTTTTTCTCTGCCCTTTTGATGTCAAAACATAACTTCCAATCAAGTGGCCTGTTATGTGTTGAAATGAGGAATCCAATCAGGGTTTTGCTAAATCATTCAAGTCTTTGTCTCTAAGTTGATGTAGTCTATTCCACTCAAAATGACCACAAATGATTCCCCTAGACTCTACAAAAGATCTAGATCTATGTACCCCATCAGTAAGCCATGCTTTGGCCTTTCTATTGTCAATTTTGTACACATGAAGATTTTGTTGTTTATTAGTAGGTTTCTTTATCAGTCTGTCCATAGCCTGTGATATTACTTGAAACGTGTCTCTTTCATTATTAACAATTATTGTCTACATCTAGTATTACCTATGACTATCAATAACGTAACGGGATAAGCAACACGGCATAAGTCCTATCCTTTTAACATTAGGCCGTTTTCACCATGATGGAATCAGCGCGCTTTCGTGTACATTAGTGAGATTCGCAATTTCAAATCAAATTGTACGTATTAGGCTCGTATTTCAATATATAGTACATAGTTGTACAATTGCATTGATTTTAATCTTTCTCTAAGATGATGAGTAATTATCCAGTTATCAAATGGTAAATATAGCAGTAGGGCTCTTGACTAGGGGACTAAATGCTTTTACAGACGTATTTTAAATTTAGATTGGCTAATTCAAATGAAATTTATCCCAATATTGTTTAATGCGGTTGGAAAGAGCTGGATTCACAGATTGCATTACATCTATTACTTGTATAGATCAACATACAACAATACCAGCAAATCATCATAACATTTGTGAGGCGGCATCCCTTTGATGTACACATGTTGTGAAAGGAAACCGCCATGTTGCTTATCCCGTTACGTTATTGATAGTCATAGGTATTACTTAATTGGAACAATCAGTTGTACCACTGCCTTCTACAATCTTATGAACTCGCGCACTGTTTTGGCATACACCTGAATAGGCAGGCTTCTGTCAAGTAACAAATGACATACTGATACAATAGTAGTTACCATAGCAACACAGCAAACTGGTGGACTACCAAATATTCTGATTGGTCACTTCCAACTGATGGGCATTGTTGTCTGCCTCTTTCAATTATGGATGACATCACTTGACAGAAACCCATAGTAGAAAATGGTTCTCCCTCATATAAAATAGCTATCAGGACCTAGACTAGGTTACTAGGGTAACAGAGTTTTGAGTAGGCCTAGAGAAAAAACATGAGTTCGACTTGGCCTAGTTATGCATTATATTAGGCCTACTTTATTCTGAGTGGGCTTATTATTGTAATAAAAACTTCAATAAAACTGAAAATAATTTCAGAAGTAGGAGAAGCCATATTCCTACTGCTGATCCTGGTCGTCAGCCGACTAATAAGAATAATGTTTCTACGCAACATGAAGGCCAACATCGTGATCGCAAGAAAGCATTAGAGCGTCTACGTTGCATGGAGAAGGAAAGCAATGAACAAGATCATTACAATTTGACAATGTAAGTCAGGGTATATGCTATTCTTTCTTTAGGTCTAGGCCTACACAAAAATATTGATGCCTGGGCCTTCCATAATGTATTACAATGATCATGTTCCATCTCAGTAAAAAAGTGTGACCAACTTCTTCTAATAGTTGATCGTACCATACTGTTTAGGCCTTACTATATTTTCAATTAATTATCACTCAAGCATTGTAGGCCTATTGCAATTATTGCAATTAAAATTTTAAATCATTACAAGTTGCAACATTTGTAACTAATTACATTAGGTTGACATAACATGAAACTCAATTGACAATGAAGCCTTTTTTTTGGAGGTTTGGCAAATGTCATCACACTTGATAGCATACATGCAAATCTTATGACTGAAAACATCAAATAGCTAAACTCTCAACTAGTCTAGACCTAGGGGTGCATTCCAGTACTATTTAATCTGATTTTAGCAGTTTACTTCTGTTTTTTTGGTACACGTTTAGCACAGATTCAAGTTGAAACTGGGTTCATCCTCTACCATGAATAAAAGTTCATAGAGTTAGGTGTGTGTATACACTTGACTCACTTGATAGGCCTATTCTTGGATTATAGCGGCCTTTGGTAGCACAGTCAGCTGAGGCACCGCTTCAGAAACTGAAGTGATCGTGGAGCGTGGCTTTTTGTAAACGTCCATTCACTTATCACTTTATGCTTCCATAATCACGTGCTCATTTATACCCCCGTCTACCGTAATCTAGCTGTTGGTGGGATCGTGAAGCAAACTGTAACCATCAATAATCCTGTATCATATCTAATATAGAGATCTTCAATCTAAGGCATGTTGCATACAAAATAGGCCTAGTGTAACAGAATAATTATTGTTTTAGTGAAAAATTGAAAGAAATCAAGAAGAGTACGCCCAGTCTTGAGTATCCAGTGCCGTTGGAAAATAAAAGAGAAACGGAATATTTTTCCGGCACTCGCACGTCCAAGCATAGAAAGAAGAGCAGGTCTAAGATTGAAGTTGTGACTCTTGAGACGGAAATGGATGGTTTACGTGGTAGGTGTACCATTCATTAGCTTTGCCATGTGTCAATAATAATCAACTGTTTATTCAATCGTTTATTTAATTTTTTAAGTAATGGAGAATAATCATCATGATGTTTTTAAAACCTGTAGAAATGGCGACCATTATATAGATTATGAATTTATTATTATTTTGTCAATAATCAGTAGGCCTACTGCTATAACTAATCCATAGGCCTACTAGAAGAATGGAACAGTGGCTTTGAAAAATAAGAGCTCTATTATTGTGAAATGTACTCGAAAAGCACACACCTTGATTTTGAAACGATCGAATGTTTCAAACGAAGTCACTGCCTTCACTAATTATTTTTAATCGTTATTTTAATTGTTGTGTGCATATATTGGTTTTACGTGTTGCTCTCTTCAATTGTTCCATTTGACCTAAAAATATTTCATTCAAATCCTTTTCTTTACAACGGCAGATTAAATTTATATAACATTTTGCAATGTTGCGTACATTACCATTCTTGTGTTCAATTTCTGTGAAAATGCGAAATCATTCGAAGACAATATTTTTTACAAATATCCACAATAACAACTTCAATAATGATATAATGTAATGTATGTTTATGCATTCATTATAAATGAACTAAATAAGTCTCAAGTAAGCATACTACATGATAAATTACTGTACTTCTGGAAGCAAATTGACAGACGAGCAAGAACAGAAGGCATTGTAGCAAGAACAAATTCCAGAACATGTAAAATTAAATCAGGCAATCTGGCATGCAATGGGATTAGAGAGTAGAAATCTTCCTAAACTTTTGCATCATTTTTCAGTTCATCGTAATTATTCAGTTCAAATACAGATATACCATATTGTCCCGAATATAAGCCGAGGGTTTTTCTCGAAATTTCAAGCCCAAAAGTCACACTCGGCTTGAATGCGAATCTCGGCTTATAATCGGTCAAAAATACGTTTTTTGCTCATTTTAATTGGGCGTACTACATCCGCACACTACTATCAACGGAATCGATTAGAAACTGCGAGATATTCCACTAAAAACACGATTAATAAATGTTTCATCATGAAGAAGCATTATTTTCTCAATTTCCATCATTTTTATTTGACGCGCAGTTATGAACATAAGCACGGAGCTGTTTGCTGCATGACGTCTGTCATCCTACTAGTCTACTACGCACTACTGCGTGACGTGTGTGTGGTCTGACCTTGACGAGCACGAGACTGTTTCGTTCGTACGACTAGACGGCCGAGCGCCAATCAAAGCCGGCCATATATGACGATTGCGTGAGGCACCTCTCACCGGTTTCTCACAAGTTGTTTTGGCCGGTGACATAGCTTTCTCTTGCACGCAATATGAAAGTGACTAAATTCTACCCAGGAAGACCGATGATTTACATGGAATAGGAGAGAAACTCTGTTTTCAATTACTGATCTAAAAGTTTGAGGGGTCGGCTTATATTCGGGACAATACGGTACTTGAATTGAATCTTTAGACACATCACGTTAGGGCCTATTGCTTGTAAACTTCTTACATGGCCTACTCAGCCCAGGTGAACAGCGGCTAACTACCAATAACATCTCAATATTATAAGCGTCAAGCGGTGTCTTCCATCGATTTAAATGTTTTTGTATTACAGTGAAACTTCCACACATCGTTTTTCAAGGGACCAGGAAAATAAAACTATCAATGCAGGAAAACGATCCATCTTGGAGAATTTAACAGGAAATATATCAGAGTGGGGTGAGGAAAAATTAATGATTCAAGGAGGAAAGCGATGGATCGGGGAACGATGCATAGAAGTTTCACTGTATTTGTAATCTATAAACAGTCAGGATAAGATAGATAGGCCTATCATATCTCATTTTGCCAAGAGGTACCCGTGAGGTATGTAAAAAAAAAAACCCTGATACGGTAACTTTTTTTTCCGAATAGTTCACCGGCACATGCAGCGTAGTGGTTAACACGCTCGCTTCATGTGATCCGGGAGGTGAAAGGGCATATCAGGCCTGGTTCGATTACTGCCTCCGTCCATCTTTACAGGGTTTTTTCGTGGTTTCCCACTGTAGTCTAGGCTAATGCTGGGATGGTTCCCACAATATAGACCATGACCGCTTCCTTCCCACTATCCTTCCCATTAGGCCTGTACCTAAGAAACTTTCATCTCACCATCCGATCATCTCATTAATCATTCATCCGATGCCCATAGATCTTAGTTATAATTATAGTATGTCGTTAAACCCAATATATATATATATATACCGAATACCCGAATGGTTGGTGTATGATTTTCATAAAAACAAGAGAATTGCTTCAAATGCCCAAACATGGAAAAAAACATCTAAAACATTCAGAATACCGGTATGCAATTTCGGAGGAGAAAGTCAAATCATGCTCAGGGGGTCGTGAAATGGATTTGTGACCCATGTTTTGCATAGGATTTCAACCGTCCATCGAAGTCGAACTATTCGCATAACTATCTTATCTGTGTATATTATTGTGTTCGTTTAGTGTCAACAAAGATGAAACGTGCCGGAGACCCACCACCGCCACCTTTGATCAACGCGTGGAGCGCTAGGCTGGGCTCCGAGCTCTTCGCACGTCCAATTCAGGACGAAGACTACGATTTGCAGGAAGCGATTAGAGCGAGCGTCGCCACCCAGAATGCGATATTAGAAATACCGCCAGCGTTCTACAAGAGAGCTGAATCGACAATGGGGTAAGGCAGGCCTGCCACCAACTTTTTTTTTAAATCCTGTTCATGTTACCCAAAAATCCTGTAAAATCCTGTAAAAATCTCATCAAAATATCCTGTAAAATCCTGTAAATTATGCGTTACTAGTTCGAAAAATGAGGAAATTTACAAAAGTATATTGTACAATTCTGTCAAATAAAAGTTGGGAGTTTGAAAAATGACAAAATTTACGCATGATTTTTAATAAGATTCATTGGCAAGCAGTTTTTACACACCCCTAACACACTGTCTTCTTCAAGTAAGTTCATTTGTATAGTACAGTAGTATAGTGTGCGTGCGTGCAGTTTGGTCGACCATGTGCGCCACGCACATTGTTTGTCCCCTCTTACTTCCCCCTTGCTCTAAGGAAGCCAGCTTGGACAGCCATGTGGTTATCTTCAAGTCAAGTGTTTTCTCAGCAATTTTAACAACACAAGGAGTCCCATTAATACTATATATTATCATGTCATTCATTAGTTAACACTTATCGCACTTCAAAGTGTTGAAAGAGTCAAATTACCAAACTGGATGTTTGAATTAAAAACTGAAAAGCGAGGCAATAAATATAAATATTAGGGCCTTGAATGAAATGAATGAATTATTCTGTCTACATGCACTAGCTGGCTGATTTATTTATTATTGTTTCGTGTTTGTTCAATTTGAATTTCAGCAAAAATTACGAATAAAAGTTGACACAATCACGTCCATTATCCTAAACATTACCGCTCGGGTGTCTCGACCAGCCAGATGTCTGTCTATGACCCTGAAAAGATCCCCCGCCTCCCCCCTCATCATACTAGCACGCGCTGCACATGTGGCTGTGACGTATCTCTAGCTTGCCGGGTCGCAAGGAATGTTGATGACAAAGGATTTCACGTAATAAAATATCCAATTGTGAAAACTTGTATTTGTAATTTTTGCTGAAATTTGAATTAAACAAACACGAAACAATAATAAAGCAGTAGTTTGGACTAATTATCAGTTTGAAATTCGAAATAATAAAATTTCGAATTATCAAAACGAATTAACCTTGATATCCCTATACCAGCGGCCGGGGTCATTTCTCTGGTTCGAATTAGCGCGGAATTCGAATTAACCGAGTTCGAATTATCGAGGGTTTACTCAACTGTATTGGGTTACGCCTACACTTGCCCCGTGCGATCGCACCATCTGCTCGGTCTACCAGTACCTTATGCCCCACCCACTTGTGGGCTAGTGCGCATCGCACTTGCTCACACGATCTAGCAAGTATAGGTATGTGACTTGCAAAATTGCCGAGAAACACGTCGGCGACGAGTATTTATGGGAGAGGGGAAATTTCATCGGGATCTTTTTTGTAGGTTGTTGACCATTTACAACGTATCTGCCGATTTACCGCCGTTCATGTTCAAATATTCGTGAAGTCACAGATATCCGTGAAAATAGGCAAATTTGCTCAAAAATCCTGTACACTTTTTATACCTAAAAAATCCGTGAAAACGGAAAAAATCCGTGAAAACGGCAGGCCTGGGGTAAGGCGTCATGGTTTGAAATCCTAAAATGTGGATGTGCAGTGAAACCTAGCTATTCATCGTTTTTTTCAAGGGACCAGGAAAATAAAACCATTCATGCAGGAAAATGATGAATCCAAAAGAATACAACATTGATTATTTGGTAGTGGTAAGTGGGGTGAGAAAAAATTGACGATACAAACCGAAAAACGATGGATCCGCAAACCATGCGTAGAGGTTTCACTGAAGTTACGAGGTAGACCGAGATTGGTGTGTGCGAGAACTTTTGTTTTGGTATTGAGGGTAGGATATTGTACTTGATGTTGGTCTAGCTCAGGCAGCTAAGGCACTGCTTTTTAGATACTGTCAGCAGTTAGTTTAGTTATCAGGTGGTTATTTATTGGTTAGTTAGGAGACGAGTGCGCGTGAGTCGTGAGCGCTTACACATACAGACCGGTCCAAAAACATCATGCACAGGAAAATAAAGACCAGAAAAACAAACATTGACTACGTGGTAGGTAGTTGTTTGAACATGGGTTTCACTTGAAATTGGACCTACCCTGGTACCCGCCGACACCCCTAGTATATACATTTCGAGTTCATTTTGGATACAGTAAACCCTCGTTAATCCAAACTCGGTTAATCCGAAATTTGACATATTTCGAACTTGAAGTCATTCACCGGCTGAAGGTATAGGCATTTCAATGTTAATGAATATGGTTAATCCGAATTCCAGTGAATCCCTAATTCGAACTAATATTTCGACCCCTCAATTGCTTTAGTACTGTTTTCGGATTGGATAATCCGAATTAGATCGAGTGAATTCCTTGAATTGATCATTATTTTCGTAAATTCCACCCTTTTTATTTGACGCGTAACAATAGGCCGAAGCCAGCTCAGCTGTTTGCTGCCACTGAATACGTCATCCGACTCCGAGTGCGCTCGGGCCGCTCCAAAGACCTCAGTATCTAACTTCGTTGGGTTAGATACTAAGGTCTTTGGCCACTCTGTCTGTCCTTGACAAGCGGTGAGCTCGGAACACTCAATCACTCGGAACGGCCGAGCGCCAAAGGAAGCTGGCCATCTAATGTTCGTTTGCTGTCGAAGATAGCCGAATACACACGATCAGTGATTCGGTTCCTCGCACATGTAGCATCTAGCTTTCTCTCGCGCTCAATACGAAATTGCTTCAATTCTAACCGGGAAGTGTGATGTTTTTCGTGGAAAAGGAGTTTTTTGGTTAATTCGAATTTTTATAAATCGAAATCACTTTTTGGGGTTCCTTGAATTCCGGATTAACGAGGGTTTACTTTACTAAAATAATAGAAATAGAAAGGATTCATTTCAATATTGATTGATATCTTTATATCAAATATAGATTGAAAATAACAAAATTGAATGGCAGCCCTAGTAATGACTAATTACCAATGTAATTTCCTTTGCGTCTAGTTTCGCGGACGAACGCGTAGACATGGAGCCGCGTCGTGAACCTCGCATGATGAAATGGGAGCCGCCTCAGCGCGGTATCCATGACTCCCATCGTCGCGGTTCAGTGGACAGTGTTTACGACGAGCAAGTGCGGCAGCTGTCTCGCAATCCAGAACCTCCGGTCGGGGTCGCGAATGCCGTAGATCACGGCTCTGAAGAATGGGAGAACCTTACGTCTCCATGTGACGAAGTGTGCTTCGCTACCAGCCCACGCTCCCCTACCAGTACCGCTATTCATAACGAAAAGACTAAATCTAAGACTGAAAAACACTTTAAAGAGGATTCACAATTGGGAACAAATAGTATTGGTGCTCAAGGAGATGTTGGCCGAAACGGCTGTGACCGTAATCAAACTGCGGAGCCTACAGTTCAGCCCGACTATAATACCGATAGGGATGTTAGTCACAGGTCCCGCACTCGCCAGAGATCTGGCTCCACGACTGCTGAACCGTGCGTGCAGACATTGGAACAACAGCAGTTTATGGCAGCTGGGACTCTCGTTCCCGAGTATCCCGACGTAGCGAAGAATAATCTACCGGCACCCGGTGATTATATCGAGAGACCAAAGAAGGTTGGTATGAAGTGCATCAAGTTTTATCCGCAGACGCCGGAGACGCAAGCAGCTATCAGCAGTGAACTGGCCAAGAGGCGCGCTTCCAGGTTCAACAACTCCGCAGAGATCCAGGATTTACTTACTGGCGAGAAGAATCAGCATGAGGAGCAAATGAAAAAGCGTGAGGAGGCATATGTGCAGATTTCGGAGGGTCTTCAGTCACGAGGAGATGAAAAACATGTTGACCGAAAGAAGTCGCACGAGGTGAAATCGAATGATCGCGAGGTGAATAATAATCCGAAATCAAGGATAGAAAACAAGGATTACAAGACAGATAAAGGGGATGAAGTTGAACCAAAGCACCGAGAGCGAAAAGAAAAAGAGAAGATTCATCCTGGTTCGATGAATCTGAAAGAATCGGTGTTGCGTCACTTGAATGCTGGCAACGAGAACAAATCCACGACGAAAGGGGATGCGCGTCGATCATCGATCACCGACGACGGAACGCCAGAGCCTCGGGGAACTAGTACTCCGAACAGTAGCCCGGAGATCGTGCAGAAGAAACCCGGCAACTGTGATAGACAGGCGACGGCTATATTCATTTTCAAAACGTCGGCACCTCAGAAAGCACAAGCGCCCCCTTCGGACGTGAGCCTGTTGACGGAACAGATGTTCAAGTTTGTGCCGTTGAAGCCGGAAGACTTTGAGTTTAAACCTTCGCCGCCTGTCCATGTTCCGCTGGCCGTGGAGAAGCACCATTCGACAACTCGCTGTGAAGAAGCTAACAAGAAAGTCCAGAATGATGATCGTAAGTTGACATTTCAAAATGTTTTGATCTATTGCACTGCGGACGCTTGAATAATTACGAGTATTGTTGTGATGGAAGATTTAACTGTAATTTAAAATGAAATGTTTAAAAAAAAAAGTAAATTTGTAAATTAACAAAAGTAGGTCTATTATCCAATCAATTTCATTCATTCTTCTATATTTTCTATATTAGGCCCTTTGTATTTCAACATTTAACTTGTCTACCCCTCGAAACTTGAAATATAATCAAGGCCTAGATGCCTTCATCATGTATTAGCCCATTCACAAGCAACGTACAAGCAGTAGCTTCGACAGTAAATGCAAAGTTTGTCTTATGAGTTATGACCTATCAGGCCATCACACATTAAACGGGAGTGAAAAACTTTTATTGCTCCATTCTACGTCGGCTATAAGGATGAACTAATCAGATTGGTTCATGAATTCAGATCAGTTATAAAATTACATAAAATGGCGTTCACATACCGGTAGTAATTTGAACATATCATTAATTAAAGGACTTCACAACCCTTGAACTAGATTTTAGTTAATAATGACACTATTCATTTCTCTAATTTGAGAGAGAACTAGAAAACATTAAATTTTAATAATAGAAATTCTCATAGGCCTAGCTATTTTCTCTTCCAGGGACCATGAGTAGGCATTACCAATTCTGTAGGCCTATATAGAAACAAACAATAGAATAATGTCTTATTTGATATAGATAAATGGATTAATTATAATTTCTGAAAATGAGATTATGATTTCTAGTTTTACTTTCAACATTGTTGGGATGAGGAGCCAAGTCACCATAACGAACCGGCAAACCAATGCAACTCTCAATACATCTTGATCTGAATTTTGTAATTTCCAATGATTTTTTCCCCCTCCCAGGTGCCGACGACAGTCCTACCTCCGATGCCAGCCGCTACAGGGAACTGTCGAACGCATTCGAGAAGCTGCAACAAGCGAGAGTAGCCGACCAAAATCTCATTTCCGCGTTGCTCATTCGCGATCAAAACAAGGCCGCTACAGTCCAACGCGACGACTCACCGCCGAGAGGATGTTCGAGTCCCATCGCAGACAACCGGGGCAGCCAACCCTACGCCAATGAACACGAACAGGCCTTCCACGCAAACCAGGTACACCAACATCTGAGTCAGTATATCAACACGCCGAATATGACCGTTCAAATTCCACCGCCGCAATACGCGCCTCGTTATGTCCAAACCGGTAATCAGCTCTACGTACAAGAATACGCTTCCGAGTACGCTCGACACCCGCATTCGCAGTACGTTCCGTTGCAGTATGCGACCGCTCAATTGAACGAGCAGCATTTACAATCTGCGATGAGTAATCCGAGCGAGGTTCCAGATCAGACTTCTCGCCCACCGACGAGTCATCTCAAGATTCTACAGACGATACCGGACTACGAGTCGTACGTTTCAGCACAATCGCACCCAGTGCAGTACGCGTCAAACGGCTATCCGCAGTACGTTCGCGATCACGGTCCTCGGGACGTAGAATGCCTGTCACCGGAGGAGTTTAAGTCGAAAAGCCAGGCATGTGACATGCCGAGCGTGTCGCCGCGCTCTCTATCCAGTCCACACGAAAGCGTTGAAAAGCTTCCGCTGCGAGAATACTCGCCTTGGTCACAAGTTCAGAATCAGTCGTCATTCGTGGCGATCGGTGATAACGAAAAACCGCAATACGTGGCGAATAATCACTTTCATAATATGAACCAACTCTCACCTCGTGCTTATGTACAACAAAATCATGCTCAAATTCAAGCATCATATGCAGCAAATGGTAATCACGGTCCATTACAACATGTCCCAAATGACGAGGGACAAAATTTTGATCCGGTGTCGCAACGCGATTATTTACCGCAAAATCTTGCTGAAAAACAACTTCCGTACATGCCAAATCGTGGTGATGGTCAATCGCAGTATTTGCCGAATGTTGAGGGATTAAACTATGGTCAAACGTTACCAAGTGAATATACTCGGAAAAACCAGGTCCATGACCTATCGCAGGCATTGTCACGCGAGTATGTACAGAAAAATCAGGGTCAGAATGAATCTCAAGTTTCGCCGCGCGAGAATGTACCGCAAGGCCAAGGTCAACCACAACCACAACCACTGTGTGTACCAATTGAAGGTCAGAATGTTGACCAAGTGTCACCACGTGATTATGCAATCCATAGTCAGTCGCAAAATCAAATAATGACTGGACCTCATGGTATTAACGGTCAACCGCAATATGTGCCAAATAATCAGGTTCAACCGTCTCCAAGAGACTATCTCCCTCAAAACCACGCTTATCAACCGATGTGTATGCCAAATAACCCAAGTCAAAATGTCGACTTTCTCTCGCCTCGACAATGTATACCGACAAACCCCCTCATGTCGTTGGGTGCGCCGCACCATTACATGCAGCCCAGCCAAACTGCACAGCCGCGGTTCATTTCACCGAATTATCACAACTTTCACCACGCCCTTCAGTATCCGAACATGCTGGAAGTCCAGCCCAAGGAGCAGTTTGTCGATCCTCAGCATTTCCGGAAGCCGCCCTGTGTCGAAAGTGCGGTCCTGAATCCGGCTCAGATGCCCAAGTTGCCGAAGCCTCCCGCCGGCTGGATTCCCACACCGCACTTACAGACAGAATTTGCGGGGGAGATGACACGACAAGGATACGTGTCGACTGGCCCGGGCGGTCTCCGAACGTATCCTTTCAGCCCGTTCTTGTATTCCCCGATGCCGGATATCGTAGGTCCTTCCCAGCGGTACAAGATGACCTACAATACTCCGATTACACCGCACCCGCCGTTTGGCTCTGCTCCACCGGGAATAAGCCCGGATCACGTGCGCAATCCGATCAACGTTCCGAGGAATTGTCCAATGCAGCCGTAATGTTTACCAAAGTTTGTCTGCAGTATATAAAGCTTGTATGAATGGTTGGTTTTATCAAATGATCATTTTTCTCTTTGTTGTCGATTACATTTCCAGACGTAATTGTTTTTGTGACTGTTAATTTTTATTTCATTATTTTTGAACCATAAATCATCAAACTATGACGGTTCCATGGAGACAAATCCATGGAGTGATAGACAAGTGGAGTGGACAAATCAAACCATCAATATGGGCACACTAGCTCCACAATCCATTGCTGTTTTTATGTTTGCCATAGGCCTATCAGTTTAGCCTGAGCTTAACTTGAGAATTAAGAAGACTAATAATAGTACATATGTTTTTATGTTTTGAAGGTGGATAGATATTTAGATTTTTATTAAACAGTTTGTCTTACCTTAATTGTTGAATAATTAGATTTATATTTTAACAATTTGAAGATACAGTATTTAACGATTGTTTTTTGTGATCTGAATTATATGGATCGAGTTTAAAAGTTTTCAGCGGTGTTGAACCGTGCATCGTATTGTGGGTGTACGGACCGTCCTTGTTTTACTTTTATAGGCCGTCTGTGTACAAAGTTTCTCTTTGAAAGTTTAAAAGTTGTCTGACCTTAACGTTCTTGAACCGCTGGTAAAACAATATATTTTCTTTGCGTAGATTAAAGGTTCGACGTTCGTACCATATGGCTGTTATCCAAAGTGCTTCAAATTTTTCATTGAAGCATGCATTTACTATTTTGAGCTACTGCATATGATTTTCAATTCATGTGGCACTATCCTGTTATTTGGATATTGTTTCCAACACTAGTTAGCCTACTTATCTGCGTACCCAAATAACCTAGCTGTTTTTGGGTCACTTGGCACCACCACCCACCTATCTTCATTTGTTTTGCTATTAAAACTTGTACTACCAGGCCTATTTAAGAATGTAGTGCTTCAAAAATTGATACAGTGAAACCTCTATCCATCATTTTTCAAGGGACCAGGAAAATAAAACCATCCATGCAGGAAAACGATCCATTCAGGAAAATTTAACATTGATTATATGGGAGTGGGGCTAGAAAAAATGAATGCTACATCCAGGAAAACGATAGTTCCGGGAACGATGCATGGAGGTTTCACTGTATTGCTTAGTTGATAAATTTGATTTCTTAATTATTTGTAGGCCTACATTATTTTTCTATTATTACTTGATTTTCGTTAGTGAATTAATGCAACTGTTGATTTTAATGTCAGGTTGTTGATGCCAATCTAGAAATATGGTTCACCGTACAACTACATTCCCCTATCTTGATGAAATGTAGGCATTCAAGGTAGATTTAAAGTCGCGTTGAAAAGGTTGAATTTGATTGTATCTGTTTCTGACCTCATTTGAAAGCTGAACAGGGTGAGCAAAGCCGTGTCATTATTGTTATAGCTACACGCCAAGTGAAAACTTGATATTCTTATATTAACGTACGTTCTTTGTTGAGGGCCCAAGATGGCGAGATGAGTATTAATCAATATTACCCGTATTATACGGTAGTTATATTATACGTAGTTCCAATAAAAGTGTATCATTCCATAATTTAGAAAAGACTTCCAAGTTACATGATAAAAAAAGTGACGTAGTCTACATTAGGCAGCAATGCATTTTTTTCCGTGTTTTCGTTCCTATTTTTGTATTCTAAGATATTACGCCACCGTAAATCAGCATGGAATAGTACCTACTTTCATACGACTGTTCATCTTATTGGATATACATACTTTGTTACCTTTACTAAATCGAAATATATATAGATTCGTAAAAATAGTTCCTTTTTCTAGTTATAGTATTCTAATTTCAAACGCAGTATGTTTCACATTTCATCATTTCAGTGTTCCGTGATTTAATATTTGTGATGTTGGTAATTAGATGTTGAGAAATTTTGTTTTAAATAATGCTGTGATTGAAAAGAGGGTTGTCAGTAATTTTATTGAAAGAATAAGCTGTTAAATAAGCGTTAATTCAACTATTGGACAAAATGTAGTGATACATGTGTCCTCCGTTAGACTGTAACTTTTCTATATGATAGTAGAGCATTGAAGTAAAATATTACAGTATTTTTTTTTTTTTGTGTGTATTGATGAAGAAAGATCTGTTTTGATAAAAGATTGGCAACCCTAATATCGTAATTGTGATAATATTAGAAATCTGATGTTTTTTTTTGTATGTAGGGCTTCACTCATAAGTGTTTTACTGGTTTGTTCAATATGAATACTGATGTTGAATATTTTCAATTTATAAGTCATATCCAGTGTTAATATGATATCAATATTTTGACATGAATCAAGCTACGGTAATGCAGCACTTGTTTGTATCCACTTTTTTTGTAATAAAAATAAAACCAACCATAGTGGAAGGTAATAATTTATTCATACCCAAATATCTGAACTCTCCATTTCCAACGTACACTTCTACCAAGCGCGCTCTTCAAAAATGAATGAATTGCTAATGTGAATAGTCATGCTGAATCAAATTGGGAGTCTAGATAGATGACAGCAGGAAATTTGACATTGTTTTACCGGTATGTTGTGTTTTTTATTCTTACATGGGTTGAGCGTTACAGATGTCAGTTTTTTTTATGTAGGTTTATAATACGTATATTGGTTTGTAATTGTACCTGCACTACAGGTGAGCATGATTTTTTCCATCACACTTTAGATTTAGAAAAGTCCCAACTCTGGTTCAATTGGGAGATACATTTTTCTATTCACTGTATCTATAATAATTGAATCAGAGGAAAACCCAGTGGTTCACCAACTTGTCTGATTATTAATATAATTATATTTAATTGTTCATCAGTACACCTTCCAGCATTGAAATATATTGTTTTCTTACAGTATAATATATTTGGAAAAGTAATTACATCATTATTGATGGATTTATTATGTTATAATGAATCATTGAAGAAAATTTCTGTTTTGGGAACCGTGCTAAAATCTGTGTTCCGATATTTAATTAACAAGCTTAGTTGATACTCCGAAATTGACTATTGCTTGTTTTCTGATGGTCTTGGCTTGTTATCATCTAAACCATAGGATGCAGAGTCTGGACATTATTGAGGGGTCAAGATTGATGACTATGTCTCATTTGCTATAGTTCTTTGTTATGACCTATCACATGATTATTGGGGAGTCGGCTGACCCCCCTGACGCATCAGCTCCGTCGCCCCTGTAACTAAACTAAATGATTCACCATCATCTAGATATTTATTGTAATATAAAGCTTCAAAATGTTCCCGCGTCACGTCTCAATCGTTCTCATTGGTCGAAATACAGGCCAGCAAGCAGCCAATCCGCGCGTCGAGATCAATTTGACGGCCGTACGAGCCGCCATTTTCGCCAGTTGAGTCAGCTACCACCTCGCAGGTAGGTGTGATAAGTTGCTCTTAGCAGTGTTTTGTGTGTGTTTCAACTCGGATTTAAATAGCTACCGAAATGTTCGTGCTATCACGAGCAATCGCGTTCTGTTGTTTTATTCTTGTGACGAGAGGAGTCTCAAGTTATGTCGAGGTAAGCGAAGTAAAATTATTTAAATGTTACAAGGTTTTACTCACATTACATTGCCTACCCCCTTTATAGGCCGTCCATGCTTTTACGTATTACGGAATCGATTTTCTTTGCCATTTGCGTATCCCCTAGGAAACAATGAATAGGGGACGATATTTCGTTATTGTATTAGCATATGAATTTGTTGTAATTAAGTAAAGATAGATGACCCAAATCTTCGAGCTGTCAGGGTGGTCGGTGCACTCGTAAGATGACCAGAGCTGTTTTACAAAACTACTATCAAACCTAAATAATTTGAACTCGTGAATTATGACATTTCATGAGAAATGTCACTTAATCGAAGGTTTAAATGAAAGCTTACGATTATGTTCGTATGTTTTTGATATATTTTGCGATTTTAAATGTAGCTTGTCGGTATTATAGTGATTATAGTGACAGTAATTCAGGTTGTATTGAACATGTGGAGAGTATTTCTACCTAGCGGAGAACATGCTTCTAGACGAGATTATTTACGTTTCATACTCCAGCTCCCACCCACTTCCAGACAATGGACTGTATACCTTCAGCTGATTTTTATCGGCACACGATAGAAATGAGTCCGACCGTAGGTAGAAGCACTGACCAAATAATAAAATACATTATCCTCCAAGCTAGAGGCTTCCTTCACAATAGAGTATCGTCGAAAAAAAGTTTGAAATAATTATGCCGAATGTTCTCAATAATTTCATTCTCGTGCTATAAGAGTGGAACAATCTGGATGAAAATAATATTACATCAATGTTGCACACTTTGTGCACATCTATTATAAATAAATTATAATTACGGTAATTAATTGTAAAATTGTTTTTCGCCTTTTTTCACTTTCACGTTCGCTTCTTTACCACAAATGATTGATACTGTAATAATAATTATTAAAGCAAAATTGGTTTGAAATTTGAAGGCATATTAATAACCTCATGGTATTAACTTCATAACTTTTTTTTAACAATAAGTCACAAATACAGATATGTAATAAATAATACAATTATGTTTCCGTCACTGCATGTATGTGTCTTTGTTGCGGTCATTGGTAGGACCAAGTCTTCGATGATTATAATGATTTGTCGCCTATCGAATATCTATAATAGCACATAATCGCCAAGACCTTGCAGAGTTATAATCTGTTTTTTTAAAATCGAGTCTGGTGTGAGTAACTTGTTTCGACTGCGTTTGCACAGGCTACTTATACACACACCTGTACGTAGCACCTGCCCGTAAAGTATTTATATATTTATATAAAAAAAAATGTGAAGATGTTTTAAGTGCCGCCTTGTTACGATTTAAACTGGCGTAGTTATGTGAACGTCTTCTATCGATTCTTCTCTAAATGTTCAAGTACCGTAATTAAATTGCCAACCAAGTATTAAGGCGATAAAAAGTCTACAATCAAATAACAAAAGCGTTTATACAATTGAAAATATTTTCCAAAGGAAATCACCAAGATGAATAAATACCAGTGTATTTTATGTCTTGGCTTGGAAACGTAGAGAACTTGGGGAGTTTCAAATTTCAAGTTAATTCAAATCAATTCAGATTAATTCAATTCAATTTCAAATCATTTTATTCACATGTCAAAATCAAATGAAATACATACACAGTCCACAGACAATAAAAAAATACACGATCAAGAATATAGTGAATCGAAATAAACAGTATGAAGTTGTAATTTAGATTTGCTGAACTATTGGCGAGATAATTATATGATAATAATGTGAAGTCCGCGTATAAGAAGTTCTTGTGTGCGGGCTCTAATAATTAATCTAAAAAAAACTTCAATAATAAAAACAAATTACTAGTTAATAAAAATTACTACATTTTACGGTACAAATGTTGAGATTATTGAAAATGAAGTCGGTGGTACCTATTCCAGTACGATTTAATCTGGTTTTCCTACTTCCGGTTTTTCAATAGACGTACAAGCTATACACAGTCCTAACTTGAACCCAAGATTGAACCTGTATTAAACGTGTACTGAAAAACTGGAAGTACCCTGCGAAAACCGGATTAAATCATACTGGAATGTGCCCACTGGTGTTCAATCGAGAAAAGTTGATGTAATTGGACAATCTAGATTTGTGTGAAAAAAAACATAATTTTATTCGTATATTATTAATTTTAAAATTCAAACAGTGAAAAACACGGAAAATTAAAATGTTTTCGGTGCTTGATCACTGGGAATTTGACAAATTTCATTTCATTATAAGCCCAACTTGAATTCTAGACCGAAATTTTGTAAAAACCTGTGTACCAAGCGGCCTATGTTCTTAATAAAAACCTTTCTTTTCCTTCTTGTTACACAGGAACCACTTTTGGTGGTGAGAAAATTAACAACCGGGTCACGGAAAAAGCGTGCACTGCGCGTGTACTAGCGAGATGTATTTCTATTTTCTCGCGTTTACAAGAGCCGAAATCCCAATTCTTGACATTTTGAATTCGATCAATTTAAAATCGAACTATATTTCGTTGTATTTCTGTATTTCGCATGTGACTTTGTTTGCTGACTTGAAGGCTCTTACCGGTAGCTCTAGATCTGCAATTAAAACGCTCGATCATTCATTCGACCGTAGACGAAAGATATAATAGACCATACCAGAGATATATACTAGGCCTATAAGATATTCTACACGAGGTCATGTCTATCGTTTATGCTTGAACCGTCGCTGTGTGTTTTACCACTATACATACATTAGTTCTCCTCATCTGCATCAGGACCCTTTGTATTTGTTTTAAATGTGGTTGAATTTAAATGTGGTTGAATTGAATATTGTGGTTTTATACGGCGCGTCAACGACGTGGCGTGGTTATATTGCGCCTTTATATTTCGTTTCTTGAATATTTGCTTTTAAAATCTTTCGTTTTGAATTTAAATCTCAAATGATGTTTTAAGTATATGTCTTCGGTCTTCCTTTATAGATGCTCAATAAATTAATGAATTATTAGTTGATAATTAATTTCGATTAATCATTAATAACTATTGTGCTCGTGAATTCCCCAATTGCTCATGAATGACAAATAGGATTTTTGGTGTGCAGGAAGATTTTTTTTCCAGTTGATCATACCGACTACAAAATCTGGGACAAACAAACAAATTCGATTGAAGAATACAATTTGTGGATATTGTTGTCCTCTTTTTAATACCAACAATATGTGACATCATTTGAAACAAAAGTATACTTCAATTTGAAATATTGTCGCATTGAAATTTATTCCCTCTTTCTAAAACTGTGGAAGCCTTTCTATATACTCAGCAATTGACGACTCGTAGTCTCCGCCCCCATGACGTCAGAAATCATACCGTCCAATCAACAGGGCTCTTGGAACTGTAGTGAAATTCAAATATCCCATCGGAGTATCTTGAAATGACTACAAATGATATGATCCAACTGGCTGACTGGTCAAGCCACGCCTATTTCGAGTCGTCAATTGTTTCCTCGAAAGAAAAATATTACCTACCAACATAACTAATACAAATATTATCTTTGTATTTGTAGTTCCCTGTTTTTTTGTGATATTAAAAATTTCAAGACTATATTTGTGATGAGAAACACATCTTCATCTTTCAAAAGTGTTGGTTTATTTTAATTTGTAGTGAGAATATATAATGACAGAAGTTTCTTCTATTATTTAGTTTGTATAAGAAAAATGAAATAAAATGAAATGAAATCTTCTCTCGTGGATCCAAGCATGTATATAAAATGCTCTTGGATGCAGAAATAAAAACCTAGGTGTGACAATATAACGCATACTACGTGTGAATTGCGTTCGTCATCTCGACCCAAGGTCAGTCCTACCTTACGAGATCATTACAATCTTGACATCATCTTGTAAACATCTTAATATTCAATGTCAAAAAAAGGTCGTATTTGTCACTAGATTGATATTTGTACTCAAATTTTCTTGTAGCCACCCTTAAGAGTCCATGGGAGTTGATTTAGCGATTTATTATTATTTTTTTTATTATCGTTGAACGGTATGAGATATCAAAATTCGATTACAAAGGAACCACAGAAATTTTTAATAACTTTCAAGACGGTATACTTAAAAACCAAAAAATATTCAATTTATATCGAGTAATTGTCAGGAGAATACACTTGAAAAATGTGTTTTTCTAGCTGTGAATTTACAAATATGCGATGTTGACTATAACTTATACCGTCTTGAAGGTAATAAATAGATATTTGTTTTCTCCTTATTAGAACTTTCATCTCATACCGTTCGAAAGCTATCATCGAAAAAATGATATTTTGCTAATTTGACTCCCATGCATTCTCAACTATTTTCTTCAGTTTAAAACTTTATTCTTTTAATAACATCGAAACTTGATACAAAATCATTGTTCCCCAATTAAGGCTGTGGATTGTTTGGACGGGGCACCATAAGGGCGATCTTAACACCCCATTTTGACTATTTAAAACCAATGAACTTCAACACCAGGACTGCGCTGTCGGTGACCATAATTTTTGGTTTCAAATAATTGAAATGGGGTGGTAAGATCGCCCTTGTGGTGCCCCGTCCAAACGATCCTACTTTTCATCCATAGCCTTAATTGGGGAACAATGATTTTGTATCAAGTTTCGATGTTATAAAAAAAAAAAAATAGTTGAAAACTGTCATAAGTTCCTTCCCCATTTTCTAATATTCAAATAATGTGTTCCGGAGATTCTAATTATACGTGCCTAATTGATAGTCGACGATTGAAAACATAGTTTTACTGAGCCCGAGTTATATTTGGCCACATGTGGATAGGTGCTAAGCGTATCAACGTATCCCATTCAAGATGACTTCATCGGGGAGAAACGCAATCTTTCGCTGTTGACTTTCGACACAGCGCGCACACTGTCAGTATAGTAGACCCAGTCATATACGTCTTACGGGAATTGAACCCATGTCCTAAACCGTTCGGAAAACTTCTCTGCCGTATACACACACACACACACACACACAGTAACGATTTTCCGAGCTTTTCTTTTTTTTCTCTTTCTGCCACGACGCTGTGTGTAGATTGTGCGTTTGTCGAGGGCATAGCGCACCGCTTGCGACGGCCCCCCGGGGGTGGAGGGGGTGGTATGAAGGGAACGATTAATCAGGCGGTCTATGGGGACCGAGTCGACCAATGAAATGTCATTACCGAGTAGAGAACAGAGAGTTCGGGAGGGGGGGGGGGGGGGGGGGATTGAAGAAAAAACTCATTACTAGAGAGACGTTTTACTTCAATAGAGATGTGTATTTTTTTCACTTTTTTTGTGTGTGTTTCCATCGATGTGTGAGCGCGTGCGAAAACTTTTTTTTTTCTACTTGTGGACATTATTTGGACATTGAGCTAGGTATAATAGGTGGTTGTTGAAGGGGACGGTGAATTTTCTCGCCTGTCGATTTTCTGATTGGCACGCGCGAACTTTTGTTTACTTAATTAAAAAACGGCTTTCAATTTATCTCAACAGGTGCGGTATTTTGTGAAGGTGACTTTCCCCCCCCCCTCCCTCCTCCCTCCCTTACATACAACACAATTGGGTAGTGGAACAGTTTTACAACTTATTAAACTGTGTTGGTTGTTATTATTATTATGTTACAAACAAAAACAACGATTTCGATGGCGAACGGTAAACAAAGAAAAATGGCTCAAACAACTATGTTTTTTTTTTCGGCAATTTCTTTTTTACCCTCCCTTCTGAAACTGTAGCTTGAAGCATATCTCGGAAATTTCGTTGTAGTTATTTACTTTTATATTTTTGACTTTAGCGTAATCGTTTAGTTGGCTGTTTTGTTTTCTTCAGGTAATTAGTATTGCTGTTGTTGCAAGTCTGTATAAACTGTGAAACACTAATGAGTAAAAACAATCTTCAATCCCTAATTTCCAATTGGCTGATTTAAAGCTATAATGAACCCTTCCCCTCCGTTTTAGAAGCTTCGTGTTATACGTCTCATAGATCTGTTAAGCTGGATTCACAATGCGAACTAATTGATGAGCGTAGCGAAGTCTCCATCCCACTCTTATAGGGCTTTCTTTGTCTGTGCTTTTTTTTTTTGTTGTTGTTTGTAAGCACTCCACAGGTCGCAAGGGTTGACTGATCAACATGAAACTTTTTTTGTACACGCAAACTCATCCAACTTAGAACTGTATAGTTTTTGGGATGAATCGGTCGGACCGATTTTGAGAATCATCATCTCAAAGTTTCTAAAAACCCCATAAGATTTGGCTGGGCGGAAAATGTCGAAAAATAAAATCTCTCCAAATGGAATGAAATTCTCTCTAAATGTGTATACATAGATTTTACACATTATTACGATTTTTTAAGCAATTCTGATCAGTTGTCTTAAAGAAAAAAAATAAAATGACTAAAAATTGTGACAGAATTAAGTTGTCGAGATTCAAGAGTTGACCAACAATGAAGTATTTTTTATATGCGTCAAGGTGTGTAGAATACCAGAGTCAATGAAGTGGCAAGAGTAGAACTACTTTAACGACTTTTATAGCTTATTCAGATATCAAGGTGTGTAGAATACCAGAGTCGATAAAGTAGCAAGGGTAGAACTACTTCAAAGACTTTTATACCTTATTCAGATATCTCGCTCATCTTACAACGCATATTTCGCGTTTGACTAGTGATTAGTGATTAATGATTAACTAAAGTTGGCACATACGGAATCAGTGTTGACGTTCACATTGTGTTTAATATTAGTGGCTGACCTTGAAAGTTAACTAACTTTCAACTTTAGTATTAATCATTAGTTTCAATCATTAGTCCGACCAATCAGAAGTCGTGAATTCGAAACGACAGAAAGTCAATGCAAAAGGAAGCTATCCCGCTCGATGAACCGCTCGTTTACAGCCTTCTAACATGTAGATTTCAATTTAAATCCGTCATCTTAAGACAGCTACGACTTATGAAAATCAATTCTTATTTCAAGCCTATGTGAATGCTCAGTTTCTTAATTTTAGTATTTAGTATTAGTCACTAATCACTAGTTCGCATTGTGAATCCAGATTAAATTGTGTGCGATCGATTAATTTAGTTTCCAGTAACTTACTGATGAAGAATAGATGTGTTCTCATCAGTTATTAATTCCAAGATCAGGAGTGGTTGCCATGGTAGTGTAACTTTGAATAATATTGTATGTTAGATGACTCACTAGTTTATTACTTACTTATTTATTTATTTCTTGCGTAACTTCTTCCAGGCAACCCGCACACAAGAGTTCCTCTCTCATGCGGGTTTCTTGTTGTGAAATGTAATCTGAGAAAAATGAATGAAAAATGTATGTGAATAATGTTCAAAAACAAGTATAAAATGATTTAAAAATGAAATGACAAATGAACAATATGTGAAGCACGCATATTTTAAGACATTGTTTGTAAGAGAAAACTGAATTTACGAGGCTAGAATGTCCATTTTGAACAACGTGGGCTTTCCGATATAGATAAAGTCACTGATACGAGTGGTCGATTGGCTAACACACTGAACCGACATTCAGGAGAGCGATGGTTCGAATCCCGCCTGACTGGGGTTTCCGTGGTTTCCCCTCTGTCGTTCAGGTCAATACTGTGATGATTCCTTAACAACAGGCCACGACCGACTCCTTCCCACATCCAAAAACCAATTGAAAAAAAAAAATCCAATACAAAAATCCAATAAAAAAATCGTCTGATAGAAAAGATCGAAGAGATCGTATAGTCATCAGTACAGTGCGTCTTTTAAACCCAATATGAATGAATGAATAAATAAAAAAGAGAGACCAAGTCGATTTTCTAGGCAGCTATTTCTAGGAACCGCCCCAATACAAGTTTTACCTTTGAGCTACCG
The DNA here is from genome assembly GCA_964007535.1 of Brachyptera risi. NCBI lineage: Eukaryota > Metazoa > Arthropoda > Insecta > Plecoptera > Taeniopterygidae > Brachyptera > Brachyptera risi. The sequence continues at coordinate 44,161,252 of OZ023331.1, read as the reverse complement.
TTAAATCATTTCAATTTTGACGTAAATCCTTAGCGCTTTATATATTGTGGTATATCTATACCTAACGACGAAGATCTTTTTTTTATTTTTATCCAATTGACTGAACAAAATTCTAATTGGATTTTAATTCGTCGTCTAGTAATCAATGGGCGGATATTTGATCTCTATAAACGGAGAATCACTCTGCTATGTCTACTCTTACACCATATATAGGTATACGGTATTCCATTATACTCTCTCGCTTCTATATATACGTCAACTAAGCAAACAGTTCGTATACTTTTCATCTAACAGATCTCTGCGTTTTGGTCGTCGGTTTGAAATCGATTTGGTGCCAATTGAGTATACATTTGATGATGGAATTTAATACTAGATTATTGTTTGGTTAATGACCCTACCAGCAGTGATGTATTTGGGGGTACGATTGAGCGCTAGATGAACGGCTTCATGGGGACTCGAACACTCTTCATTTTGAAGCACATTGCTTTGAAATAGTAATTTCTTTGGTAAAACGATAGTGCTCTTAATGACGTTGGCTATATGGGCTTTGAAATGACATACAAATCATCACTGAGATGTGTGGCCGAGTGGTTATTACACTGAACCGTCATTCAGGAGATCGGGGTTTGATTCCCGCCATGATCGACCATCCTGAAATTTTTTTTTCCGTAGTTTCCCTCTGTCGTTCAGGTCAATACTGGGATGGTTTCTTAACAACAGGCCACGACCGACTACTTCCCACTATTCAAAAACACCTTATAGAATCACCTTTCATCTCACCATCCCATATTTCATTCATCGACGCCAATAGATCGTAGTCATCAGTAGAGTGCGTTGTTAAACTAAATTTAAATAAACGAAAACATTTATGTACATTGTAAAGAGATATTTATCAGATTTCACCTCTAATATCGGTGAAGTGATATAGGCCTACTTGGCAGAGTTACCGACGGTAAAAGGTTTGTCAATAATCCAAGCTTCACACTTCATCTTCTATAGGCCAGACAGCAAAACTTGGACTTTTCCATTAGTTTACCCGTCCGTGGAGTATATTTATTATTTGCCAAGTGAATGAAATGTCTATACAGCCCCTGCCGTACACCAAGCGTGTAAATAATGCGGGCGACAACGCATGTCGGATGTGTCGACGTTGTTACAGCAACCACAATCAATAACCAATCAGTAAACAGGGCGTTTAATCTATTGGCTCGTATACGAGTGCCCGGGCGTTTTGAAAAGTAAACACTTATCGGTGAGGGGGGGGGGGGGGGGAGGGTTCGAAATGATTCATATGAAAATCTAGTTCTTTTCATTCTGATCTTTATATTTTTTCTCAACATCGAAACTGAATGAAAAACCATTGTTCCCTAATTGATGACTCGCAGTCTCCGCCCCCTTGACGTCAGAAATCATACCGTCCAATCAACAGGGCTGTTGGAACTGTAGTCTACAAATGATATAGATCTAACTGACCTACTGGTTAAGCCACGCCCATTTCGAGTCGTCAATTGAGGCTATATGGATGAAAGATAGGATCGTTTGGACGGGACACCACACGGGCGATCTTACCAGCCCATTTTAATTATTTTATTGAAAAAAAATTAACTTTGGCACTAGGACTGCACTGTCTGACTCGAAATAACTAAAATATTTATAGTGCTCGAATTCCAAGTAAGTAAACGGTATTATTGTTGATTTACTTAAATATGAAAATTCCAATTTTAATCAAATATATCTCATATCGAGGTCTAAAAGTATTGGTTTGGGTGCAGTTTTAGTAAAAATGTGACATGAAGAAAATTTCCCCTACCAATTATATTGGTCTCAGTCGCATGGTAAGATCGCCCTTGCGATGTGGTGTGACCCGTCCAAACGATCCTACTTTGTCATACTTAGCCTGAATTCTGTAAGAATTTGATTTTTGATCAAGTTTTCGATGAAATAAGAAAAATATTGCATGGGCATTTCAGATCTCAGTTGAAAAATGCGTGGTTATTTATGAAGAATTTTTCAACACACTGACAAAAATCTATGAAATGAAAAAGTTATTAGATACTTTGACGAAAATTATAGAGGGCCGGACTGTTTTTTAAAATATATAACAGTGTTTTAATGATTTTATTGTTTTGTGTAATTTGTGGCTTTTGTAATGTGGATTTACGTATACATTTCAACGCAATTTTTTTTGTCAAGTTAGAACTTATTGGTTTCTAGAAAATGAAGAATCAAGGTTTTTAGAACCGAACGTTTATTTTTAAGGCAAATAGTATTGTGCATTCTAGCAATAAACACGAGAATTGATAGCAGATTGTAATTGAATTCCATTTCAGATATCCATCATTTTGTCTACCAATGTCTGTTCTAACAAAAGCTCACACCAAATCGATTTCATTTGCTAGTCACAACTCGGTCGACTGAGAATATACGAGCTTTTAATACTCTCTATACGAACGACAATGCTATTTAGTGAGTAGGTGAAATGGGCTCGTGATAGATGAAGCCAGTAATCCATGACCTCAGCGGGATTCGAACCCTAGATATATGTATGCGACTCGAGCCCTAAAGCTCGGTGCGGCTTATGGCTCTCTGAGGTAGTTCGGCTCCCACCGC
>OZ023331.1:44141142-44151142 GCA_964007535.1 Brachyptera risi | reverse complement strand
TATATATATATATATATATATATATATATATATATATATATATATATATATATATATATATATATATATATATATATATATATACGTAGCCTATATAATATGTTTTGAATAATTACGTAATTTTATGGTCATTACCAATTCGTTCATGAGACGATATAATTATTTATTTTTATTTATTACATTTCATTTCATTCATTTATTCATCCAAATAGATCGTTGCATAGGATTATGCATACAATATATGGCAAGTCATTAAACATTTTTTTTTTTTTTTTAATAATATCGAAACTTGATACAGAATCATTGTTCCCCAATTGAGGCTATGGATGAAAGATAAAAATATGGATGAAGATTAAAAATATATCAAATAAAAAAATATTTTATAAATATCCAACACATACAACCAATTGTCAGTATTATGTCTAAAGATTTGCACAAGGTACAAATATAGGAGATATAAAAACTTAAAACTAGATAGGAATATAAAAATGAGAAGACAGAAAGATATTACGAAAAGAGACAAATAATGTATAAGTGATGATGCAATGGTTGTGTAGTGTGACTTTAGAGTTAGGAATCCATTGAGGTCATAGTAGGAAAGATTTCAGGTTGTATTTGAAAGATGAGAGTTTGGTGAGGCTAGTTATATATATTTTTTTTTATTGTCACAAATTAAATTATACAATAAAGTAATACAGTTTGAACTCTCGTCCACTAAGCCATAAATGGCTTATCTGTGGTTTAAACGATGAAAAACAAAACACTAAAATACACTGTGATTTACTATGCTAATATTTAATAAACTCATATTAAAACATAATTCACTTCGATAGGTTAAATGATAATGAGCATGAAAATGAAAATAAGGCAACCAATTGGAAACTAATTCTAGAATTTCCATATTGTATCAACATATGCTGTGATTGACCCTAACAAAAAATTAAAATTAATGACAAAAAATGTGCCGTACCATAAGTAATTAACGTAGACACTAAATTATGTGAAATTAACTGAATTTATGATGAAAGCTTTAATTTCTTTTTTAATTTGAGCATATCTATTCATTTTTCTTAACTCAACAGGTATGTCATTGAATATTGAAGGTATTGCATATTCCAATCTACTTTTACCATTTTTGTTATTGAAAAGAGGTATACTATATGGTATATAGTATATAACCATTCTCAAGAAAATCAAACTTGATATATGTAGGCCTATCTATTCTAACATACCGTCCATGCAGGGGGTAAAATAAAGAACAAAACTATTCATAAGCAAAAATATATTCCAGAAGACTGACTCCATGTGTCATCTTCTTGATTGGTTCAATTGATTATTTAGCGAACTTGAAGACGGTACTTTACTTTTCTTGTATCGGCGTATCTGATTTTTATTTCGTAGAAAATTCTTGAATTATGTTATTTAATGTATAAATTTAATGTCACACGCTATCCTTGAATATTATGTTAGTATTTGTTTTTTACGTGAATTATGGATTTTGTAAATTCAACAATGTCACCGGTACCGTAGCCACTCTTATCTACATCTAGTTCACAGGAGAATCCGCTAAATTGCGACAGGCAATCGGGACCTTTGGCTCTGAACTGACAGCAAGAAACCACAAATACCGTCCATATTATTAGTATGATGGGAGTCGGTACATTGTGAATACAGTGCATTGTCTTTTTCTTTCAAGTGATATCACTCATTGTTGTAAAACAGTGACATTGGTCAAGCCGGCCTCCCCAGCAGTAACGTCGGTTCCAGCGCCTAGAATTCAACCTTCAAAGACAATCAATGCAATCAACGTAGACAACAATGTCCCCTCAAATTGTTTACTCCAATCAAAACTTCGATATGAGTTGGTTTGCCCCCAGCCATTTCCTATAGTATCTTCCCAAACGTGTTATCTCCCCTCGGTGAGGTGATAAACACCGACGAGCAATATTCCTCGTAAAAACAATATAGCGGACGGTTATGAACAATATTAATTGTTCCCATAGTAGCTCGTCTAGGCCCCACAGCTATTTCGTGTAATTGCAAAGTTCGATTCTATACCTTATTTATAGTTCAGGGGCCGAATTCACAAAAGGTCATAGTTCAAAGGTCAAAAGTTGCTACAAAGATAATTACCGATCAACTTTGATACTGTCTCAAAGATAATAATAATAGATTGATAATTATAATAGATTCAATTGAAAATAGAAATTGAAAAATTGAAAATAATGGATACAAATATGGTATTATCTCTAGAAATTGACGTAACTTTGAGCCGGATCAAAGTTATGACCTTTTGTGAATTCGGCCCCAGTAATAAATACTTGAGGGACGTCACAGTTCTGAAACTAGACTTGAACGAATGTTTATGATATTTATTCCACTAGTTTTAGAGGAAACTAGAAATCATCAACTTAAATTTCAGAAATGATCAGGAATTTATTCGTCCTTCAGGATCTTATACCCTTTTTTTCGAGTCGTGACGTAGACATTACTCGATTCTGTTCGTGTTTCTTTACAGAATCAGTAATGCTCATGACTCATAGCTTCTCGAGGACGAAAAAATTGATTATTTCCGAAATTGAGATGATGAGTTCTAGTTTTCTCTAAAATGAGGGAAATGAATATTGTCATTCATTCACTGGAATTTAGTTTCAGGTTTGTGAACCACTCAGAAAGAAGGTCGTCTGCCAACATAACAATCCCAAATATCACGTTATACTTCTATGTGGCCGTGATATTTTCACGGTACTGTTATTTTTCAGGGTGAGGTTCACGATAAAAAACTAAACTACATCTTTCAAAAGCATTGAAATCTCGTAATTGCAGCGAGTTTATGAAATAACAAGTTTTTTCACAATTTTCATTGTTGGTCGACAACCTTTTTTCGTGAAAATAAGCGTTACCGGTACTCGTTTCATTAATTCAATCGATAGGTCTAATAAGAAATCGTATAAAAACTCGAGAGAAATGTGTTATGTTCATATCCATTGTCCTATCACTACGCATTGGTGGAGGAGCCGAGTTCAGGTTGTAATGCGAATTGCTTCCGTGTGACTGGTACACTCGATAGGCACGGCATATTTTTATTTAATCATTCTGAGGTTGTTTTTTTTATGTATTTTCGGGGGTTTTAAAGATCCCCCGTATAGTTCATAGTCTGAACGATCCTAACTTTTAACCCAAGTCTCAATTTTGTATCAAATTTCAACATGAATTATCATGGATTTATTATTTTTTAGATGAAAAATGTGTAATAATATATATATATATATATATATATATATATATATATATATATATATATATATATATATATATATATATATATATATATAAATATATATATTACTTATCACTATATGTATATACGAAGGTACAAAGTTGTAGCTTGTAGCTCCGAGAAGACAGACAAATGTATCTTCTGTAATTTGGCACAGATTAATTGTCCTGCGAATGAAACGATTGCAGAAAATGTCCAATTGAAAAAACAAATTGGATTTTCATTTACTGTGACTCGATTCTCTGTGCTTTTTTCCAATTAAAAGTTGAAACAATTTAATGATTTTCCTTGTTTATTTCTTGTTTTGTAGACTTCTCAGTTCGATACGAACTTCCTATTTATCGAGTGATATACTTGGACAATAACTGTTATCATAGCAATATACAATGTAGCAATATATATATATATAATATATATATATATATATATATATATATATATATATATACATATATATATATATATATATATATATATATATATATATATATATATATATATATATATATATACATATATATATATATATAAATATATATATATATATATATATATATATATATATATATATATACATATATATATATATATATATATATATATATATATATATATATATTTGCATATATATATTTAATATATATATATATATATATATATATATATATATATATATATATAATATAATATAGATATTTAATATCATCGAAACTTAATACAAAATCATTGTTCCCCAATTAAGACTATGGATGAAAGGTAGGATCGTTTGGACAGGGCACCACAAGGGTGATCTTACCACCCCAAAGAATAATTAAAAATAGGATAACTCATTCAATAAACAATGAATCGTGAGGTAATAATGCCAGGGTTACACAAAAATTCAAACAATATAGCAATATAGCATAGAAATGTGTAGCTATATCTAAGATAGTGTTTGGTTGATGAATAAATATATGAATGAAAAAATATATTATTTTATTCTTTTAGCTTCTTTAATTTTTAATTTATATTGGGTTCAACGACGCACTATACTGATGACTACGATCTATTGGCGTCGGTGAATGAGATGATGAGATGAGAGGTGTTTATATATTGTGTTTTTTTTTTTGGTAAGTTGAAAGGGTCAGTCGTGGCTTGTTGTTAAGGAACCATCCCAAGTATTGACCTGAATGACGGAGGGAAACTACGAAAAAAAACCTGTCAGTATGATCGACCATGACGGGAATCTAAACCCCGGTCTCCTGAATGATGGTTCAATGTATTATCCACTCGACCACACGTCTCAGTAATAATTGAAGTTTATCGATCCCTTTATCAATGTCCATTTTTGTCCCTCACGCGATCGATGCAAGTTCTTTTTTCTATAAACCATATGTAATAATACTGATAAAATTGTCGTCCAGGGAAACGATAACGCTAACAGAACTGGTTTCATCAGCTATACTGGTACTGAGTTTCAATCTGAGTGCATGGGACTGCAACGGGAAGTGCATGACAGGCGATGCACATTCAGATGCACATGCTTTGTCCTCGTTTAAGTGCATTGTTTTCATCGGTGCACTTTTCTCGTCTGACACTCTTGGGTGCAGTTTACTTTTCCGCGCTGTCACCTTCCTATTGGATACATATACCTGTGTCCACGTGAAAAGAAGGTCGTCATACCAACTGAATAATAGTAAACTTCAGTAGGGACATATAATCTCGCTGTTTAATTCGAGGATTGAACGCTTCTGAAATGTGTAGTTGCAATTATTAATGTAAATCTCGTTATGGAAAATATTAATGACCTGAAAATTTTACGGCAGTATAAATGTGATATTTATATTTTTTTATGTTGGTAGACGATTTTCTTCTTTCGAGGACACGGGTATATGTGACGGCTAGATGCTTGAATATGATCACCACCCGGAAGTAGTTTCGAAAGTTCATTGTGTATATATAAGCTAGATGAAAACTCGCGAAAAACGTTTTCAGAAAGTTTCCATACAGTGTATGTACATGCACTCTTGTGTTTTCAAGAGTGTTTTAGATTGTAATTTTTTTTTTGAAACGTTTTCGTGAACTAGATCTGCATGTAGTAGATATCATGCTGGTGTTTTATATAAACGAGCGTTTTTTCTTTTTTGTTTTATATGATGGATCACATTGTTTTGTGCACCGCCTACTTTAGCTTAGTTCAACATGTGTCCACGGACTAGGGAGGTCGCCATGCCAACGCTACGAAAACAAATTTCACCGTTATTTTTGTGTTGCTATGCGCTATTTTTCGGGTTATTTTAAATTATCAGGACGTATTTCATCGCAGGAGACAGTACGCCACTACATCTTTCAAAAGCGTTGAATGCTTATGAAGTTGCAGCAAGATTATTGATGGTTAATTCACTGAACCGTCATTCAAGAGATCGGGGTTCGATTCCCGCTATGGTCGACCATCCTAACTGGGGGTTTTCGTGGTTTCCCTCAGTCGTTCAGGTCAATACTGTGATGGTGGCCATGGCCGAATTCTTCCCACTATCCAAAAACACCTGATGAAATAACCTTTCATCTCACCATCCCGTCATCTCATTTATCAATCACCGACGCCAATAGATCGTACTCATCAGTACTGTGCGTCGTTAAAACCCAATATAAATAAATATCGATATTTATTTTATAAAGTTTGTATAATTATTTATTTGGTATAGACGACTTTTTTTCAGTTGATACAAGTATAGAAATAATTTCTTGTACCGAATTGAGGACCATACGTATATAGAAGTCTCTCCATGTAATTAATTTATTTTAAAAATTCACAATTTTATTTCATGGGATGCGGAGATGACGATGAAAGAGTATGAATATTTTATGTAAATGCTAGATCTTGAAAACTCAGCTTCTTTTTATATCACTACTAGATATTGTAATTACTTATAAAATTGTCAAACTGAATATATTTATTTCAATTCGCCCGTTGCCATGAATTGATTAGACTAATGTGACCGAAGTGCCTTACTAGGATTTATTGTACATTTTATTGTATTCAATGTGTGCATTCTAATCAATTATTATGTGCGCATTGCATATTACTGCTGACTTCATTCAAGTTTTATCTAAATATGAAAAAAATGCTAAACTAGGTAAGTTTCTTGTAACACTTAGTTGTAATCGATTCCCATCCATCTATAAAACTGACTGATATTGCATTTCATAATACATGAGGAGTCAGTTATTATATGCCCAATGCACAAAATTATTGGTTCATATTTTATTAAATTTAAAATAGTATATTAGTCAATTTTGTCTCAAAACTTGATCAACAGCTAGGTTATACGGGGGTATCGCTGCCTAATACGACATATATGTTTATATTGTATATTTATATATATATATATATATATATATATATATATATATATATATATATATATATATATATACATATATATATATATATATATATATATATATATATATATATATATATATATATATATATATATATTGTATATGTATATTTATATATATATATATATATATATATATATATATATATATATATATATATATATATATATATTGTATATGTATATTTTATTTTATTTCATTTTGTATATTTATTTATGTATATTTTTGGGTGGTAAGATCACCCTTGTGGTGCCCCGTCCAAACAATCCCATCTTTCATCCATAGCCTTAATTGGGGAACAATGATTTTGTATCAAGTTTCGATGTTATTAAAAAAAAATATATATATATATTTATTGTATATTTATTGTGTATATTTGTACATATTTGTACGATATTTGTATGTATTCTATTCAATATTTTTTATCCATTCAACAATCTAAATGTTCTTTAGAAAATGTTTTGTTTGACTTGAAGCGCAGCGAAGCTGTTGTTGTTTTGTATAGTTCCAAGTTTGTGTTTGTTGTTGTGTTTAGTATTCAACAATATGTTAGGAATATTCGTGGTTTTATTATATTACACTTGTGAGGCAATTTCGCTGTGCTAATTAAGATTTAATAAATGAATCAATATTATTATTATTTATATTATATCATTATTATTATCTATTTTTTTCACATTTTTTTTTTCCACATATTTACATTAGTAATCAATACTTCATATACCTACCTTAAATACTTTCAGCAGTATTCAATAAAGGGCACAATTCTCACTAAACTTTCAGTTGAACTTATTTCAATTATACGTCACGGTAATTATACTGTCATGCCTATTTTGACTGAACTCCGTGCCTTTGCATTTATCTACCTCGAACATGAGTTTCATCCCGTCGGGAATTGTCGCCAATCCTCGTGAATAAAGCCCGAAACCACACATCTTCAGACTGTATTCGCACAACTTGAAGAGCGCGACTGGTTTCTCAGACGCCGTCTCAACTTTGCACATAAATTAGTCGACGGCGTGGCAGTGTATAACTTGACTGAAACGGGTCAACGCTTTGGTGTTGTTTTCATGAACATCTGAATTAATATGAACTTTTTTGAGGTTTAATTTAATAAAAAAAAAGCTATGATTTTTGTTGTAGATCGAGGTTCAGCTCTCAAATATACGCATATTCTGCCAACTAAATAGTTTATTGTTAGAAATCAGATAGCTAATTTATTATATATATATATATATATATATATATATATATATATATATATATATATATATATATGTATATATATATATATATATATATATATATATATATATATATATATATATGTATATATATATATATATATATATATATATATATATATATATATATGTATATATATATATATATATATATATATATATATATATATATATATATATATATATATATATATATATATATGTATATATATGTATATATATATATATATATGTATCCACGAAAGATAAGAAATTCGTCCAACACAAATTTCACCTTTATTTTTGTGTAACTTTTTATTGTACTATGCTGTATAATTCAATTGACCCTTGTGGTGCCTTTTCAAACGATCCTAATTTTTCATCCCTTTCTTCATTCGTAACTATAAGAATAGCTTTGTTTTCTGTCGAGATCAACCATACTTCGTGATTCACTGCCATCTAGATATTTGTTTTGCTTGTGTGGCATTTCAAGATTTGTGACGTGTCACTCATTGTTGTAATAAGTAGACAACAATGTCCCGCAATATGTGCATAGCGTCTACTCATCGGATCATCTTACGTTGTTGTTGTTGTTGTTGTTTCGCGCAGCCCAAAGTGACCTAGATAACTCATTCTCACTAATTTAATGAACCTTCCAAAATGACCTGTACTAAAGAATCTGACTGAATAAACCTCCTGAACTAATATAGGCTAATCTGAACTAAAACCAACCTAAGACCTACTTCGGTCCGACGAATAGACTCTATAAACGCACAATATAATCACAACAACTCAGTACCAGTTTCTCTTTAGTTGCTATGACAACCTGTTAATTGACAACTCACAATCTCCGCCCCCCATGATGTCACCAATCATCACAACCAATCGACGGTGCCGTTTGAACTGAGGTGAAATTCAAATATCCAATCAGGGTATCTCCTAATCACTACAAATGATATAGATCCAACTGGCCGACTTGTAACGCCACGCCCATTTCGAGTCGTCAATTCCCCTAGACATTTTTCTGATACACTACATGAAATATAAGATTTTTAAATACGAGTCTCGTATATTTAATTTTCTTCTCGTTTTTGTGATATTTTTTTTTCTCTCCGTTTGTTTCTCTCGGTCATTAAAATGGAATCACAGTGGAGAAAAGATTTCGAAAGGGTCTTTGCGTTGACAATAACGAGACCAATTAACTCTTTGTATACGTTTTGATAAGTTAAAGGGATCTGCATGTTGATATATTCATGTGTCACGTGACAGTCTTAAGAGGCCACGCGCAGGCGCTCGTATTTCACGCCGCAAACTCTCACGGCCGTAATTTTTGAGATATCAATATGATTGTTTTTGCATTTTGTTGATAATTGAAAAACGGAGGTTATCGCGTTTACAGAATTTTGAACCAAAAATTTGTAATTTTTCAAATTCTTCAGATGGAAGCTGAAAAAAATTCTAGTTTACGAAAACCTAGATGAATATTTTTGAATACCAAAAAAAATATAGACTGAAATATATCAAAAGTGTTAGTAAGGGAATTTACGGCGTTTACGTGAATATGAGTTCGGCGGGCTAGTCTATGGGTTGCGCCTAGCACACGATGCATGTTAAACTCGAGCCTGAAGCGAGCGAACAACGAGCCCTTGTAGAGCGCCTGCGGCCTCTTATAAGAGGCTACTTTACATCTCACAACTCATGAGTGAAACCTGCAGGGAACGAGCAAAACACGACAAAAAGCGCCAATGCAGGCCTTTGGCTCCCAACACATGGTGGGTAAACGGTGGAACCAATCAGTCTAATTCTGTTTGCAATGAAACCACAATGAGTATATCTGTGCCTCTATCTTCATCAAAAATCCCATTATCATGTATTATCACTCTGAGAAAATTGTAAAAATATTGAAAAACAGGTAGAAACATGTTGATTTTTGACAATTATTTCGAAAGGGTTGAAAACATACCACGAACTAAAGCTCTTCGTACGAGCACGTATTGAATACTGCTGATCATTTAACCGAAAACTGTGAGTCAATACGATGATTGGTTTTCGGTTGCCAACTTGGCTCCCGAACGTCTGCAATCAAGCTGCATGGTATAGGCAACATGTAAAG
>OZ023331.1:44042364-44134864 GCA_964007535.1 Brachyptera risi | reverse complement strand
AACCGCCAATACCCGTGGAACGAAGTATACCTCATTGCAATGCGTATTGGCGGGACCGAACGGATGTTTCCCCTATCCGCTAGCATTGAAAGTCGTCGGTGTCGATCCTGTCACTCGGGTATAGCATGACGTATGTGTTACATTTATGAATTATATATGTCGCTGCTATTGGAGCTTTATGACGTAAGAGGTAGTCATTCCACTTCAGATATGATATTCTATTGGCACAGTCTTGTTCTGTCTTATTGTATCATATTACCATGGTTGTTACATGATGATATGATAATCATGCATAGACAATTCCAGTTTACGTTCAGATCATTCGTTTGATGCGATTAGACTGTGTTAGCGTTTTCAATTACCATAATGGTTACAATATCTTGTATTAATATATATATATATATATATATATATATATATATATATATATATATATATATATATATATATATATGTATATATGTATATATATATATATATATATATATATATATATATATATATATATATATATATATATATATATATATTATATATATATATATATATATACATATATATATATATATATATATATATATATATATATATATATATATATATATATATATATATATATATATATTTATATATATATATATATATATATATATATATTTATATATATATATATATATATATATATATATATATATATATATATATATACGTAGCCTATATCATATGTTTGGAATAATTACGTAATTTTATGGCCATTACCAATTCGTTCATGAGACGATATAATTATTTATTTTTATTTATTACATTTCATTTCATTCATTTATTCTTCCAAATAGATCGTTGCATAGGATTATGCATACAATATATGGCAAGTCATTAAATTTTTTTTTTTTTCTTTAATAACATCGAAACTTGATACAAAATCATTGTTCCCCAATTAGGGCTATGGATGAATGATAAAAATATGGATGAAGATTAGAAATATATCAAATAAAAAAATGGTAGCGAAGTGAGTGTTTTTTTTTATAAATATCCTACACATACAACCTTGTCAGTATTATGTCTAAAGATTTGCACAAGGTACAAATATAGGAGATATAAAAACTTAAAACTAGATAGGAATATAAAAATGAGAAGACATAAAGATATTACTAAAAGAGACAAATAATGTATAAGTGATGATGCAATGGTTGTGTAGTGTGACTTTAGAGTTAGGAATCCATTGAGGTCATAGTAGGAAAGATTTCAGGTTGTATTTGAAAGATGAGAGTTTGGTGAGGCTAGTTATATATATTTTTTTTTATTGTCACAAATTAAATTATACAATAAAGTAATACAGTTTGAACTCTCGTCCACTAAGCCATAAATGGCTTATCTGTGGTTTAAACGATGAAAAACAAAACACTAAAATACACTGTGATTTACTATGCTAATATTTAATAAACTCATATTAAATCATAATTCACTTCGATAGGTTAAATGATAATGAGCATGAAAATGAAAATAAGGCAACCAATTGGAAACTAATTCTAGAATTTCCATATTGTATCAACATATGCTGTGATTGACCCTAACAAAAAATTAAAATTAATGACAAAAAATATGCGGTACCATAAGTAATTAACGTAGACACTAAATTATGTGAAATTAACTGAATTTATGATGAAAGCTTTAATTTCTTTTTTAATTTGAGCATATCTATTCATTTTTCTTAACTCAACAGGTATGTCATTGAATATTGAAGGTATTGCATATTCCAATCTTCTTTTACCATTTTTGTTATTGAAAAGAGGTATACTATATGGTATATAGTATATAACCATTCTCAAGAAAATCAAACTTGATATATGTAGGCCTATCTATTCTAACATACCGTCCATGCAGGGGCTAAAATCAAGAACGAAACTATTCATAAGCAAAAATCTATTCCAGAAGACTGATTCCATGTGTCATCTTCTTGATTGGTTCAATTGATTATTTAACGAACTTGAAGACGGTACTTTACTTTCTTGTATCGGCGTATCTGATTTTTATTTCGTAGAAAATTCTTGAATTATGTTATTTAATGTATAAATTTAATGTCACACGGTATCCTTGAATATTATGTTAGTTTTTGTTTTTTACGTGAATTATGGATTTTGTAAATTCAACAATGTCACCGGTACCGTAGCCACTCTTATCTATACATCTGGTTCACAGGAGAATCCGCTAAATCGCTACAGGCAATCGGGACCTTTGGCTCTGAACTGACAGCAAGAAACCACAAATACCGTTCATATTATTAGTATGATGTGAGTCGGTACATTGTGAATACAGTGCATTGTCTTTTCCTTTCAAGTGATACCACTCATTGTTGTAAAACAGTGACATTGGTCAAGCCGGCCTCCCCAGCAGTAACGTCGGTTCCAGCGCCTAGAATTCAACCTTCAAAGACAATCAATGCAATCAACGTAGATAACAATGTCCCCTCAAATTGTTTACTCCAATCAAAACTTCGATATGAGTTGGTTTGCCCCCAGCTTTTCCCTAGTATCTTCCCATACGTGTTATCTCCCCTCGGTGAGGTGATAAACACCGACGAGCAATATTCCTCGTAAAAACAATATAGCGGACGGTAATGAACAATATTAATTGTTCTCATAGTAGCTCGTCTAGGCCCCACAGCTATTTCATGTAATTGCAAAGTTCGATTCTATACCTTATTTATAGTTCAGGGGCCGAATTCACAAAAGGTCATAGTTCAAAGGTCAAAAGTTGCTACAAAGATAATTACCGATCAACTTTGATACTGTCTCAAAGCTAATAATAATAGATTGATAATTATAATAGATTCAATTGAAAATAGAAATTGAAAAATTGAAAATAATGGATACAAATATGGTATTATCTCTAGAAATTGACGTAACTTTGAGCCGGATCAAAGTTATGACCTTTTGTGAATTCGGCCCCAGTAATATATACTTTTTGAGGGACGTCACAGTCCTGAAACTAGATTTTAACGAATGTTTATGATATTTATTTCTCTAGTTTTAGAGGAAACTAGAAATCATCATCTAAAATTTCAGAAATGATGAGTAATTTATTCGTCCTTTAGGATCTTATACCCTTTTTGCCGAGTCGTGACGTAGACATTACTCGATTCTATTCGTGTTTCTATACAGAATCAGTAATGCTCATGACTCATAGCTTCTCGAGGACGAAAAAATTGATTATTTACGAAATTGAGAAGGTGATTTCTAGTTTTCTCTAAAATTAGGGAAATAAATATCGTCATTCATTCACTGGAATTTAGTTTCAGGTTTGTGAACCACTCAGAAAGAAGGCCGTCTGCCAACATGACAATCCCAAATATCACGTTATACTTCTATGTGGCCGTGTTATTTTCACGGTACTGTTATTTTTCAGGGTGAAGTTGATGATAAGAAACTAAAGTACATCTTCCAAAAGCATTGAAATCTCGTAATTGCAGCGAGTTTATGAAATAACAAGTTTTTTCACAATTTTCGTTGTTGGTCGACAACCTTTTTTCGTGAAAATAAGCACTACCGGTACTCGTTTCATTAATTCAATCGATAGGTCTAATAAGAAATCGTATGAAAACTCGAGAGAAATGTGTTATGTTCATATCCATTGTCCTATCACTACGCATTGGTGGAGGAGCCGAGTTCAGGTTGTAATGCGAATTGCTTCCGTGTGACTGGTACACTCTATAAGCGCGGCATATTTTCATTTAATCATTCTGAGATTTGTATTTTTGGGGGTTTTAAAGATCCCCCGCATAGTTCATAGTCTGAACGATCCCAACTTTTAACCCAAGTCTCAATTTTGTATCCAATTTCAACATGAATTATCATGGATTTATTATTGTTTAGATGAAAAATGTGTAATTATATATATATATATATATATATATATATATATATATATATATATATATATATATATATATATATATATATATATATATATATATATATATATATATATATATATATATATATATATATATATATATATATCACTATATGTATATACGAAGATACAAAGTTGTAGCTTGTAGCTCCGAGAAGACAGACAAATGTATCTTCTGTAATTTGACACAGATTGATTGTCCTGCGAATGAAACGATTGCAGAAAATGTCCAATTGAAAAAACAGAAATTGGATTTTCATTTACTGTGACTCGATTCTCTGTGCTTTTTTCCAATTAAAAGTTGAAACAATTTAATGATTTTCCTCGTTTATTTCTTGTTTTGTAGACTTCTCAGTTCGATACGAACTTCCTATATTTATCGTGTGATATACTTGGACAATAATTATAAATATACAATATATCAATATATATATATATATATATATATATATATATATATATATATATATATATATATATATATATATATATATATATATATATATATATATAATTAACATCAAAACTTGATACCCAATTAAAAAAATAAAAATCATTGTTCCCCAATTAAGACTATAGGTGAAAGATATGATCGTTTGAACGGGACACCACAAGGGCGATCTTACCACCCCAAAGAATAATTAAAAATAGGATAACTCATTCAACAAACAATGAATCCTGAGGTAATAATGCCAGGGTTACACAAAAATTCAAACAATATAGCAATATAGCGTAGAAATGTGTAGCTATATCTAAGATAGTGTTTGGTTGATGAATAAATATATGAATGAAAAAATATATTATTTTATTCTTTTAGTTTCTTCAATTTTTATTCATATTGGGTTCAACGACGCACTATACTGATGACTACGATCTATTGGCGTCGGTGAATGAGATGGTGAGATGAGAGGTGTTTATATATTGTTTTTTTTTTTTTTTTTGGTAAGTTGAAAGGGTCAGCCGTGGCTTGTCGTTAAGGAACCATCCCAAGTATTGACCTGAACGACAGAGGAAAACCACAAAAAAAACCCTGTCAGGATGATCGACCATGGCGGGAATCCAAACCCCGGTCTCCTGAATGACGGTTCAGTGTATTAACCACTCGACCACACGTCTCAGTAATAATTGAAGTTTATCGATCCCTTTATCAATGTTCATTTTGTCCCACACGCGATCGATGCAAGTTCTTTTTTCTATAAACCATGTGTAATAATACTGATAAAATTGTCGTCCAGGGAAACGATAACGCTAACAGAACTGGTTTCATCAGCTATACTGGTACTGAGTTTCAATCTGAGTGCATGGGACTGCAACGGGGAGTGCATGACAGGCGATGCACATTCAGATGCACATGCTTTGTCCTCGTTTAAGTGCATTGTTTTCATCGGTGCACTTTTCTCGTCTGACACTCTTGGGTGCAGTTTACTTTTCCGCGCTGTCACCTTCCTATTGGATACATATACTTGTGTCCACGTGAAAAGAAGGTCGTCATACCAACTGAATAATAGTAAAACTTCAGTAGGGACATATAATCTCGCTGTATAGCTTCGAGGATTGAACGCTTCTGAAAGGTGTAGTTGCAATTATTAATGTGAATCTCGTTATGGAAAATAATAATGACCTGAAAATTTCACGGTAGTATAAATGTGATATTTATATTTTTTTATGTTGGTAGACGATTTTCTTCTTTCCGAGGACACGGGTATATGTGACGGCTAGATGCTTGAATATGATCACTACCCGGAAGTAGTTTCGAAAGTTCATTGTGTATATATAAGCTAGATGAAAACTCGCGAAAAACGTTTTCAGAAAGTTTCCATACAGTGTATGTACATGCACTCTGTGTTTTCAAGAGTGTTTTAGATTGTAATTTTTTTTTTGAAACGTTTTCGTGAACTAGATCTGCATGTAGTAGATATCATGCTGGTGTTTTATATAAACGAGCGTTTTTTTCTTTGTTGTTTTATATGATGGATCACATTGTTTTGTGCACCGCCTACTTTAGCTTAGTTCAACATGTGTCCACGGACTAGGGAGGTCGCCATGCCAACGCTACGAAAACAAATTTCACCGTTATTTTTGTGTTGCTATGCGCTATTTTTCGGGTTATTTTAAATTATCAGGACGTATCTTACCGCAGGAGACAGTACGCCACTACATCTTTCAAAAGCGTTGAATGCTTATGAAGTTGCAGTGAGATTATTGGTGGTTAATTCACTGAATCGTCATTCAGGAGACCGGGGTTCGATTCCCGCCATGGTCGACCATCCTAACGGGGGGTTTTCGTGGTTTTTCTCGGGTTCAGGTCAATACTGTGATGGTGGCCATGGCCGAATTCTTCCCACTATCCAAAAACACCTGATGAAATAACCTTTCATCTCACCATCCCGTCATCTCATTCATCAATCACCGACGCCAATAGATCGTAGTTATCAGTACAGTGCGTCGTTAACCCCAATATAAATAAATATTGCTATGTATTTTATATAGTTTGTGTGATTATTTAGTTTGAAGACGACTATTTTTCAGTTGATACAAGTATAGAAATAATTTCTTGTACCGAATTGAGGACCTATATATACGTATATAGAAGTCTCTCCATGTAATTAATTTATTTTAAAAAATCACAATTTTATTTCATGGGATGCGGAGATGACGATGAAAGAGTATGAATAGTTTATGTAAATGCTAGATCTTGAAAACTCAGCTTCTTTTTATATCACTACTAGATATTGTAATTACTTATAAAATTGTCAAACTGAATATATTTATTTCAATTCGCTCGTTGCCATGAATTGATTAGACTAATGTGACCGAAGTGTCTTACTAGGATTTATTGTACATTTTATTGTATTTAATGTATGTATCCTAATCAATTATTATGTGCGCATTGCATATTACTGCTGAGTTCATTCAAGTTTTATCTAAATATGAAAAAAAATGCTAAACTAGGTAAGTTTCTTGTGACAGTCAGTTGTAATCGATTCCCATCCATCTATAAAACTGACTGATATTGCATTTCATAATACATGAGGAGTCAGTTATAAAATGCACAATGCGCAAAATTATTGGTTCATATTTTATTAAATTTAAAATAGTAAATTAGTCAATTTTGTCTCAAAACTTGATCAACAGCTAGGTTATACAGGGGTATCGCTGCCTAATACGACATATGTGTTTATATTGTATATTTATATATATATATATATATATATATATATATATATATATATATATATATATATATATATATATATATATGTATATTTTATTTCATTTTGTATATTTATTTATGTATATTTTGGGGTGGTAAGATCGCCCTTGTGGTGCCCCGTCCAAACAATCCTATCTTTCATCCATAGCCTTAATTGGGGAACAATGATTTTGTATCAAGTTTCGATGTTATTAAAAAATATATATATATATTTATTGTATATTTATTGTGTATATTTGTACATATTTGTACGATATTTGTATGTATTCTATTCAATATTTTTTATTCATTCAACAATTTAAATGTTCTTTAGAAAATGTTATGTTTGACTTGAAGCGCAGCGAAGCTGTTGTTGTTTTGTATAGTTCCAAGTTTGTGTTTGTTGTTGTTTTTTAGTATTCAATTTTCAACAATATGTTAGGAATATTTGTGGTTTTATTATATTACACTTGTGAGGCAATTTCGCTGTGCTAATTAAGATATAATAAATGAATCTATATTATTATTATTTATATTATATCATTATTATTATCTATTTTTTTCACATTATTTTTTCCACATGTTTACATTAGTAATCAATACTTCATATACCTACCTTAAATACTCTCAGCAGTATTCAATAAAGGGCACAATTCTCACTAAACTTTCAGTTGAACTTATTTCAATTATACGTCACGGTAATTATACTGTCATGCCTATTTTGACTGAACTCCGTGCCTTGGCATTCCATTCATCTACCTCGAACATGAGTTTCATCCCGTCGGGAATTGTCGCCAATCCTCGTGAATAAAGCCCGAAACCACACATCTTCAGACTGTATTCGCACAACTTGAAGAGCGCGACTGGTTTCTCAGACGCCGTCTCAACTTTGCACATAAATTAGTCGACGGCGTGGCAGTGTGTGACTTGACTGAAACGGGTCAACGCTTTGGTGATGTTTTCATGAACATCTGACTGAATATGAACACTTTTTGAGGTTTAATTTGATAACAAAAAGCTATGATTTTTGTTTAAGATCGAGGTTCAGCCCTCAAATATACGCATATTCTGCCAACTAAATAGTTAATTGTTTGAAATCAGATTGTTAATTTAATATATATATATATATATATATATATATATATATATATATATATATATACATATATATATATATATATATATATACATATATATATATATATATATATATATATATATATATATATATATATATATATATATGTATGTATATATATATATATGTATGTATATATATATATATATATATATATATATATATATATATTTTTATATATATATATATATATATATATATATATATATATATATATATATATATATATATATTTATATTTATATATATATATATATGTATCCACGAAAGATAAGAAATTCGTCCAACACAAATTTCACCTTTATTTTTGTGTAACTTTTTACTGTACTATGCTGTATAATTCAATTGACCCTTGTGGTGCCTTTTCAAACGAGCATAATTTCATCCCTTTTTTCATTCGTAACTATAAGAATAGCTTTGTTTTCTGTCCAGATCAACCAAACTTCGTGATTCACTGCCATCTAGATATTTGTTTTGCTTGTGTGTCATTTCTAGATTGTGACGTGTCACACATTGTTTTAATAAGTAGACAACAATGTCCCACAATATGTGCATA
Organism: Brachyptera risi; assembly: GCA_964007535.1. Lineage (NCBI taxonomy): Eukaryota > Metazoa > Arthropoda > Insecta > Plecoptera > Taeniopterygidae > Brachyptera > Brachyptera risi. The sequence goes on along the minus strand of OZ023331.1, from coordinate 44,126,065 downwards.
GCGTCTACTCATCGGATCATCGTACGTTGTTGTTGTTGTTGTCGTTGTTGTTGTTGTTGTTGTTTCGCGCAGCCCAAAGTGACCTAGATAACTCATTCTCACTAATTTAATGAACCTTCCAAAATGACCTGTACTATAGAATCTGACTGAATAAACCTTCTGAACTAATATAGGCTAATCTGAACTAAAACCAACCTAAGACCTACTTCGGTCCGGCGAATAGACACTATAAACGCACAATATAATCACAACTCAGTACCAGCTTCTCTTTAGTTGCTATGACAACCTGTTAATTGACGACTCACATTCTCCGTCCCCTTGACGTCACCAATCATAACATCCAATTAACAGGGCTGTTAGAACTGAGGTGAAATTCAAATATCCAATCGGGGTATCTCCTAAATCCTAATCACTGCAAATGATATAGATCCAACTGGCCGACTGGTAAAGCCACGCCCATTTCGAGTCGTCAATTCCCCTAGACATTTTTCTGATACACTACATGAAATATAAGATTTTTAAATACGAGTCTCGTATATTTAATTTTCTTCTCGTTTTTGTGATATTTTTTTTTCTCTCCGCTTGTTTCTCTCGGTCATTAAAATGGAATCACAGTGGAGAAAAGATTTCGAAAGGGTCTTTGCGTTGACAATAACGAGACCAATTAACTCTTTGTATACGTTTTGATAAGTTAAAGGGATCTGCATGTTGATATATTCATGTGTCACGTGACAGTCTTAAGAGGCCACGCGCAGGCGCTCGTATTTCACGCCGCAAACTCTCACGGCCGTAATTTTTGAGATATCAATATGATTGTTTTTGCATTTTGTTGATAATTGAAAAACGGAGGTTATCGCGTTTACAGAATTTTGAACCAAAAATTTGTAATTTTTCAAATTCTTCAGATGGAAGCTGAAAAAAATTCTAGTTCACGAAAACCTAGATAAATATTTTTGAATACCAAAAAAAAATATAGACTGAAATATATCAAAAGTGTGAGTAAGGGAATTTACGGCGTTTACGTGAATATGAGTTCGGCGGGCTAGTCTATGGGTTGCGCCCAGCACAAGATGCATGTTAAACTCGAGTCTGAAGCGAGCGAACAACGAGCCCTTGTAGAGCGCCTGCGGCCTCTTAAGAGGCTACTTTACATCTCACAACTCATGAGTAAAGCCTGCAGGGAACGAGCAAAACAGGACAAAAAGCGCCAATGCAGGCCTTTGGCTCCCAACACATGGTGGGTAAACGGTGGAACCAATCAGTCTAATTCTGTTTGCAATGAAACCACAATGAGTATATCTGTGCCTCTATCTTCATCAAAAATCCCATCATCATGTATTATCACTCTGGGAAAATTGTAAAAATATTGAAAAACAGGTAGAAACATGTTGATTTTTGACAATTATTTCGAAAGGGTTGAAAATATACCACGAACTAAAGCTCTTCGTATGAGCACATATTGAATACATGGTGATCATCTAACCGAAAACTGTAAGTTAATACGATGATTGGTTTTCGGTTGCCAACTTGGCTCCCGAACGTCTGCAATCAAGCTGGTAGGCAACATGTAAAGAGGCCTCTTAAAGGTTTGCAAGTGTGTCTTTGAGTCGTGAAAAAAAGAGAATAAGGAGGAAACATGACCTTTTGTGTCATTTGTAGAATGTGTTCTGTCTTGAAATGATATTTGTTTCCACTGACTGTTGTGTAATTGGATGAACGTTAGCGACTTTAGAGGACATCACGACCTGAAACTAGATTCTAACGTATAATGGCGATATTTATTTCTCCTATTTTAGAGAAAACTAAAAATCATCCGAGGGGTTAACAACTCCTGAAATCCGGTGTACACTTGCCACGAAATCACCCTGAAGTCACTGAAATCACTGAAATCACCTGAAATCACCTTGAAACCCCTGAAATCACATGAAATCGCTGAAATCACTTGAAATCACCTTCAAATCACTGAAATCACATGAAATCCCTTGAAATCACCTTGAAACCCCTGAAATCACATGAAATCGCTGAAATCACATGAAATCGCTGAAATCACTTGAAATCACCTTCAAATCGCTGAAATCACTAGAAATCACCTTCAAACCCCTGAAATCACCTGAAATCACCTGAAATCCCTTGAAATCACCTTGAAACCCCTGAAATCACATGAAATCGCTGAAATTACTTGAAATCACCCCTCCCCCCTCGTCTTCCCTGTTGTTGGGAGGATGACACCTTTCAACCTAATTTCACACCTATAAGTAGGTCTACTATACATTTTTACGAACACCCCCCCCCCTGGTACGGTCGTCCCCATTAGGCAATGCTTCAGCACTGTCACTAAACCCCAATTAAACAAACACAAATACGTTCTTTGTATGTCATATAAAACATAAAATAGTTACGCGCTTTTGTTCTTCAATTAACATGTTGTCAGCCCCGTGTAATGACACTAATTTCATGTATACCTGTTCATTCTTTCGTTCATTTGTTTGCCCGGTTGTTATTTACGATTTCACGAGCGCATATATATTGTATGTGTGTGTGTGTGTGTGTGTGTGTGTCAACATCATTAGCATATGCTCGTGTGTTATGGGTTGAATTTATGAAAATCTGTTGCCAGTAGAGGCGCCTCTCTATAATTTAATACAAGCCTTTGGCTATGCGTATACTCACAGATATTACAAATTCCATCATTCTATGTAATGCATTAAAGTTGAAATGAATGCGTACATTTGCGGAGTGGGATTATTGAAGGTGAATAAAATGAGTAGGCCTACTGAACAATATTCATGAAAGTAGGATCGTTTGGACGGGGCACCACAAAGGTGATCTTACCACCCCATTTTGATTAGATTTTTTTTTTTTTTTAATAACATCGAAACTTGATACAAAATCATTGTTCCCCAATTAAGGCTATGGATGAAAGATAGGATCGTTTGGACGGGGCACCACAAGGGCGATCTTACCACCTCATAAAACAAAACAAAAACAATAAAAAAAACATATAATAAAAAAACAAAACAATGAAGTTGTCTGTGATAATACTTCTTCACCGCAAGATAAAGTCTTCAATTCCCAAAAGTCCTGAACACATTATGAGTATAAACCGTTTTTGTGATATATCCGGTAACATTGGTACTAAATCAAACACGAATGTTGATATCTTCAAGTTTCTTTTAAGGCAATGTTCACTTCTTCCAATAACAGCAGATGTAAAACCCAGTATGAATAAATTTAATATTCCTCCACGTATAAAAACTCTTGACAAATACTTTGTTATGAAAACTTTGTTAAAAAATCTGTTACTTAATTCTTGATTTTCTTGTTTACATCAATGTATTATAACAAGGAATAATTGTTATACCAAATATTTTTTTTTGTATCATAATTTTTGTTCATGTAAAATCATCGTTTTCTCTCTTTTTTTTCTCTTGAACTCACCCTTGAAATGAGAAACAGCGAAGTACTAATTTCAAGCTATGTCAAGTTATATTTTTGTGTGAATTTTTAAAATTTTTGATTTTGATTCCAGTAGGAGAGAAACACGATATGTTCAAATATATGTTATCTTACCTCTACAGTCAAGCCAGCATTACAGGCTTTGTAGGATTTTATGATGAATGTTTCATGTAATAATGTATTCAATGTGTGCCCAATAAGAAAAATCTAACTGGCTGACTGGTGAAGCCACGCCTATTTCGAGTCGTCAGTTCGGTTCGTTTCTACCGATTATATCTATCATACTTTTGAATCTAAAATATAATAAAGTGAATAGATCAGGTAGATAAGGCTTTAATTGTATACTATACTTAATTCTCCGTCCAATCAAGCTTATATAATGATGATGTACAAAATGATAATTGATAATTATATCCAATAAATACCAAACAAAAAATAAACATGTTCGTTTATGAATATTAATCAATATATGTGATCATATTAAATACATTCACGCTCTATAATTACATCTGATCCACTTCTTTTATTCAGAAACTGAATTCTGTTGACAATTTATGTGTACATTATTATATTGCATATAGGCCTATACTACATAATGAAAAAAAATTATTACTATGGAATTGACACTCTCATGTATCAGTGTGCATTTGAAAATCTAGGTTACATTATATATATTTATGTCCAAGTGTCTATTGGAGAAATATTTTTGTCGTATGAACATTTCTGCCAATAGTATTTCCGGTTCTTGGAGGCAGACATTTTTCTGCCAAAAGTGTCGGCTCATTAATTTGTCAAGTTAATATAAATAATTGTGTTTCAAGATATTCTGTCATGACAGGAACAAAAAATTAAGAGGATATAACATTTTAACAAAATCCTTCGTGAATAGTCGTCCAAAAATTTCCAAAATTGACTGGACATTAGCGTCATTTGGAAGAATAGTTGGTTTATTATATGGTTTCTGTTCTCCTGCCAAGTCTTTAAGTGCCTTCTAGTGCTTCGTGAGTGCAGATCTGCTATTGCACACTAGAAAACCTGCACCGCTAAGTGCTGAGGATTATGCACAATAGTCATCTTTTCTCTCCCAGTGTGTCGAGTGTGACACTGTGTAATCACCTATGAATGACGTCATAGTTCTCTCTCTCTCTCTCTTTGATAGTGTTCCCCCCACCACTCTCTTTGTCAACATCTCTCCATACGTCTCTCGCACTTTATCTCTTTGATATACTCTCTCCCTTACCACTCATTCTCTTGCTATGTCTCTCTTTTGCTACACTCTTTCATTCCCTCTCTCTCCTTTGCCCTGCTCTCTTACTTTGTCTCTCTCCTCCTCTCTCTATCTCTCTCTCTTCTTTCACTGAATCTCTCGCTTTTGTTACACTCTGACATTCCGTCTCTCTCCCCTCTGTCTGTCTCTCTCTCTCTCTCTCTCCCTCTCCCTCTCTCTCTCTCTCTGTCTGATTTAGAACTGGAGCAGTGTCTGGCTTTTACCTGGAGTATCTGCGATGAGTACTTCAAAGGTACACTCTATCGAGATTTTTAATTGAACTTTTTTTTTGTGATATGCAAATGACTTTATTGTCAACTGAAATGCATGGTGATGCTCTTTCTCTTTCTATCCGACGCGATTATTATCGAACTATTCCTGCTTCAGTGTTCTCATTAGCAGGGATTTTAGCTGCTGCAAACTATATTTATGCATACTATATAGAGTATAAAAGAAGAGATGAGTTGATTGCCGCTGCTCAAGCAAAAAAATAAGATTACTTTTTTTTTGCAATATATCATATACTAGTATCCAAGAAAGATGAGTTCGTCTACCAACCAAATGATCGTAAAAAATTGTGTAATCACATATTCTCGCAGCAACTTTAATTATTGAAACTTTCAAAAGATGCAGTTCTTCATAATTATTTTCATGTGAATTATTTATAATTTCAATAAATTACAGATAGTCGAGCACTTGAATAAATAAACTTGACCATTTCTATTTTTTTTTTTTTTATCATTGTTACTCAATTAAGGCTAATGGATGAAGGGTAGGATCGTTTAGGACGGGGTACCATGAAGGTGACCTCACCAACACAAAGATTATTAATAAGGTCGAATAATTTAAAAATAATCATCACACTTTTTAGTTACATATGCCTGACCATTTATTTGCTCAACTTTAGGGGAAATCAAAATCCATTGATTACTACAAAAAAATATATAAACCCGATAAGCTCATTTCGAGAAAATTCGGAGTTTCTGAGAAAAAAGAAACATATAATCACCTTTTTTGAGATGATGAGTAGAGATGATGATTTCTAGTTTTCTCTAAAATTATAGAAATTAATATCGTAATTTTTTAGAGAAATTTAGTATCAGGGTTGTGTTTTCCTCTAACGGATTCCGAAACGAATGCCCTTTAAGGTCGACCTAATGGTGGTAGACTGTTTTAACAAGGGTAGTTCGGGCGCTACGCGTCGCCATATTGCCCCAGCTGCGAAACGCATTCAAAATTTTAAATATTGTTTCTTGAATTATTCATCGAATGGCTTTACACGCAAGAGTTGCGAATATGTTTTCACCTATATTCATGTGTGTTTTTTCTATTATCAACCAGATGTCGCACGTGTGGGCGAATACCCCGCAAGGGTTTCATTTTTTGCCGTTGCAATTTACCAAGGCAAATATCGTCCTTTCTAAGTTTATATACGTAACATGCTTTTCTTTATTGTATCCGCTAAAGAAGGTTCCGAGCGACCGTTTTCTTATATCATAACGATAGCGAACTGGTGGTTCGAGTCTACTTTTTTTCATGTATATGAAGAAGTATATCTTTTTCGAACTTATTTTCCCTGATATGATTTGATAGAAATTCGCTTTTCGTCGTCGTTTGTTATTTTTTAATCAAAGTTAATCATCTTGTGTGGACATTGTTCCGCGTGACTTTTATGCTGGTATCGTATATATATTTAAATTGGCGTATAAGCGAAGATATAATTTTACCGTAGGTCGTTTACTTGGAAAAACAAAAAATGTTTTTTTTTATTCTTGTGTGTTTCTGTTCGCGCTCGACGTGTCAAACAAAAAAACAAATTAGTATTCAATGTGAATTGTATAGGCCTACATATGTGTCGTTATCTACCGCAGTTCTGTCGGTCTATAGTTTTTAGACAAAATTCTGAGGCAATCGCTTTAAATTTTCAGAACATATATCAGAGAGTACGATTGGTATAATAAAGTCATACAAAATTTCATATTTCAGAATTCAAACACCAGATTTTTTCCATTTATTTGAATAGTTTCGTACAATGTTATATATAGTTGTAAGTTATATGTTCACGCTCATAAAATAACCACAAAGCATGAAACAGGTTTATCTGTGGGTGTATATATACAAAGTATATGTACAGTACATTTTTTTATATTTGGTTTTAACGACGCACTGTAATGATTACTAAGATCTATTAGCGTCGGATGAATGATTAATGAGATGATGGGATGATGAGATGAAGGTTTTTTATGGGTAGTGGGAAGGAAGCGGTCGTGGCCTATATTGTGGGAACCATCCCGGCATTAGCCTAGACTACAGAGGGAAACCACGAAAAACCCCTGTAAAGATGGACGGTGGCGGGGATCGAACCGGGTCCAATATGTCCCTTCACCTCCCGGATCACACGAAGCAAGTAGAGTAAAATATTAGAAGAAGTATCATGAATGGTAAAAAAAACAGCTTAATAATATTATAATAATAATTATAATAATTATAATTATTATAATAATTGTAAAAAATATCATGCTCAGGTTGTAAGTGATGTTATACGCAGAATTTGGATATTTTAAGAATAAGTAGCAAAAGGAAATGACAAAATCAAATTATTGTGATTATTAATTATACTTATTATAACAATATGTGCTATATATTGGCCTATCGGACCAGCATTTTTGAAGAAAAAATTATAAATGTATTTTTGTTGATCAAATATCAATCAAAATGATTGATAACAGGTGTAATTAGTATCGATTATTAAATCGACGGTCACATCTAATTAGAACAGTATAACTAAAGCAGTGATTGACTAAACTTATATAGTATTTGAGCCTTGATAGTTTCAAAACTATAATGTGTGATATATTTATCTGTGTTGCGCCTACATTTAATATACATTTCTCGCTCATCTTACAAGGCTTAAGGTGCGTTTGTATAGAGTAGTATCTAGCCCTAGTTGATATCGTGTAAATTACGGCATATTTACCTTTCATGTGATACCATTCTTTGGTTTATGGTAATACCACCTAGATCATACTTGGCGTCTGCAGAAAATATATTATCAAGGCGTATATGATAACATGTATATGACCTGGAAAGTGGGATGAAATGTATGGTTTTTACGACGCGTTTTATATGAAGACGTAATAAGAGATAATATGCATTTTTATACTTTGAAACGGAATGTACCGTAATCATAAAAAAATCCTGTAAGAATACATCGCAGTCTATTTAGCGAAATATTATTTTTTTGGTGATAACTTTTGAACGGTATGAGATATCAAAATTGTAATACGCGAGATATAAATATTTTTAATACCATCGAAATTATGTGACATACAAAGATAAGCCTTGGATTGTTAACATTTTTACAGGTTTATAGCTGAAACAATGTGCTTTTATGCTGTTTTTACCTGTGAAAATATTCAATAAGATGAATAGTTCTCACTTCTACCAACTTGTAGGTAATGCAAATATCTGTTTACTCTCCGTATCAAAATGTTTATAAATAATACTAAATAATATATATTATGAATAATAGTAGAAATAAATTACGAACGCACATCCTTGAGTTCAACTTTGCTTATCAATATTTGAAATTCTGATTCGCCTTTCATTCTACAGTTTTCCCAATTTCCTTGGCCAAAATGTGTAATGTATAACTAGATTGTGTCCAAATCATGAAATGCAAAACTCCCCCATCTAGCGGTGGTTACTGGAACTCTTCCAAAATTATCCTTTTTTCCACTTTTCAACCCACAATCAAACTTTTAAAACGCACATCGAACTTGGGTAGAGCATTTCGAAGAGAAACATACTCAGCTAATATGCGGGCTCTTAACGACGCACTGTAATGATGACTAACATCTGTTGGCGTTGGATGAATGATTGATGAAATGATGGGATGATGAGATGAAGGTTTCTCAGGTAAATGGGAAGGAAGCTGTCGCGACCTATATTGTAGGAACCATCCCGACATTAGCCAGGACTACAGAGGGAAACTATGAAAAAAAACCTGTCAAGATGGACGACGGCGAGGATCGAACCACGTCAGATATGCCCCTCACCTACCGGCTCACACGAATCGTGCACAAAATGTGTAGAAATAATCTTTCAACATTTTAATTCGAGACTGTAAAACGTGTGCCATCTTTCCCTCACATAATTATTAGCCATTTGGTAGACCTGCGAGTTTATGCTCCATGAAGGAATCGCGTCGACTCTTCGTGCCTCCAGCAAATCAGTGTGTTATCGTCACCTTTTTACGACTTCCACTAGAAACCAGCCGGGCGTTTCACTGGTATAGGAAAAGTTATGGAAAACTCCATTCCGCTTTTTTTTTATCCGAAGTAATTTGGTTAGCTCGAAGACGAAAGTATATATATATATATATATATATATATATATATATATATATATATATATATATATATATATATATATATATATATATATATATATATATATGTGTGTAGTATACTCTTCGGCCCTGTATACCCCCGTTATACTGAATAGTCGTTTTCCACCGTTTACGACTGGCAACCCCTGGAAAAAGAATTCATCCCTTGCGAACGCGGCTTCTCGGAACCGCCCTTGCGAAAACTTCCAGTTGAATTCACCCTTGGCCGTCCTCTTACACAGAAACATGAAGTTTAAATAATTTATTTCAGCTCGCGAGTTGGAGTATGCTACATATCCGATAGGATATAATAAATCATGATATCTATAATATTGCTATTGAATAGGTCTTTCTTTTGATTTTTCTAGCTCTAATATTGTTATTAAATAGGCCTTTTCGATATTTTTCATTTCTTTAATACTGCTATTCCGTTATTTCTGACCTCTATAATATTGCTATTTCGTTATTTCTGACCTCTAATATTGCTATTGAATAGGCTCTTCTGATGTTTTTGACCTCTAATATTGCTATTTCGTTATTTCTGATCTCTAATATTGCTATTCTGTTATTTCTGACCTCTAATATTGCTATTTCGTTATTTCTGATCTCTAATATTGCTATTTCGTTATTTCTGACCTCTAGTATTGCTATTGAATAGGCTCTTCTGATGTTTTTGATCTCTAATATTGCTATTCCGTTATTTCTGATCTCTAATATTGCTATTCTGTTATTTCTGACCTCTAATATTGCTATTTCGTTATTTCCGATGATCTTTCACGGTGTAGTTACTTATGAAAACAGGAGTACCACAATGACTTCACGAAATGTTAATAAACAAACCTTTTTAGTTATCTTATTCTTATGTTGGTGTTGTGTATTGCTATGCAACTATCGAGGATTGAAGTTGATTTGTTACTCGTCCTTACTCCGTTACAATCGACCCCCTTAATCGTTGCAAGAAGTTCTTCATACTATGTTTTACTATTCATATTCATCACCAGCTCTCTCTCTCTCTCTCTCTCTCTCCATATATATATATATATATATATATATATATATATATATATATATATATATATATATATATATATATATATATATACATAAATATATATATATATATATATATATATATATATATATATATATATATATATATATATATATATATTTAAATGATATATTTCTTTGATTTTATCACTGCACAGCTGAAGGCCTATACATATGTATGTATTCATGCATATATATATATATATATATATATATATATATATATATATATATTATATATATATATATATATATATATATATATATATATATATATATATATATATATATACATATATATATATATATATATATATATATACATATATATATATATATATATATATATATATATATATATATATATATATATATATATATATATATATATATACTTGGGCCTATATCCACGACAGAAGAAGGTTCCGATCGATCGTCTCCCCTAACCCACATCACTAGCCCACGAGTGTTTCGGTTCCTCATCTTGCGTGGCTACCTGTGCGTATGTGTGCCTCACCCAGATGTACTTACTTTCATCTGTGTGCAGCCCGGCCTCATGAATATATTTACATGGCAAATAGACTGTCGGCTTGAGCACTCGCACACTCTCGGCCATGTCCGCTCTTAGCTGTGGTCGACGCGCCTCTGCTCGGATCCACGGCGGGGGAAGGTCGTCTATTAACTGTCGGCTTACTAATAAAAAAAAAAAAAAAAAAAAAAAAAAAATAATAACACTTACTCTGCTATTATTTTTAAACTGCTGTATATTAATGACTTGCCATATATTGTTCGCACATTTATATGCAACGATCAACATGGATTAATAAATAAATTAAATGAAAATGAAATGAAATAGTTGTGAAAAAAATCGGTATAATTGGATGATAGTGAGGCGAAAACTCAGTTAAACTGTAGTCGACAAGAGCGTTTTTTCTGTCTTGTTCGCGTTCCACAGGTCGAACGAAAGTACAAATTCAGTTGAAACTTGGCATACACAAGTGTCATAACCTAATTTGGTACTTTATAGTTTTGAGGTGCAGTCGGTTGCATCACTTCTGAGAAAATCCATTACGTAGTTTAAAAAAAACTCATAAGAATAATTCAGAGCATACTTGAACAAAAATATCCCCTCCGGATGTATTTAAGTTTTCACGGACTTGAATATGTTGACTATATATACACACTATTCCAAAGTTTTATAAAAATCAGATATGGGTTCGATTCCCGCTATAATTTACCGTCCTGACAGGGATTATCGTAGTTTTCCTTTATCGTTCAACAGGCCATGATCGACTCCATCCCTCTAGATCCAAAGCACAAAATAAAAATGAATTTTCATCTCATCATCTCATATATCATTCACCGAAGCCAATATATCTCAGTCATCACTGCAGTGCGTCGTTAAACCCAATATGAAAATAAAATAAATTGTTGTTCATGGTAAGATCTTGGAGCTATAGTTCTACACTCAGTTATTTTTATTTTCTGTTAGGGCCTACTATACTATGGCCTACCCTGTGGCTCTACCTTGGCCTTATACTTAAAGTTATTTTGTTCGATTTCACCCTTATGCATTGCTCCCATATATATGGTTTTCCTGTTTCCGGCACTAATTCTGTCTCACCAATAATCCCATAATATAAACCCAATATAAAATACAAATTGAGCTAAAATAATTGTGCTTGTTATTACTGGTAGACATTCCCCCCCTCCCCCCCCCCCCCCCCCTTCTTGTGTGGATACTAGTATGGTAATCGCGGTGACGTAGGGAATCTCTATGTGGCGTGAAGATGCCCTCGAGCTGTTGAGGGGGGGGGGGGGGGGAGGGGGAGTTCGAAAGATGACGCTCAAGGATTTCTTTTCTATTGTTACTCCACGTGTTTCGTCGTTGTTTGCTAATAAATTGTCTGCTTTCGACATATTTTTTCTTTCGATAATTTATGAGATATTTTATTGTTGTCGATGCTTTCGTTTGAAATATATTGACGTATTGGTAAATTTGATATAAATATGATGAATATGTAGGCTATTTGTATTCATTGCTTTTGACGCTCTTTAAAGGAATACATGTATATATGTAGCCTCGAGAAGGTTACCTATACCAACAAAACAAACGCAACTTTTTTCAATTAAAAAAAATAGATTCAACTGTAAATGTTTGAAGCTTTGAAAGACGAAATTGAGTTATTTATTTTAAACCTCGTTTTTGAAAGTTGTTAGCCCCACACTACCACTGATATTCAAACGAAACAAAACGATGTTTTTATCTCTAATATTGGTAGGCAACATATGTTTTTTTCGTGGATATAACATAATATCAAGTATAGTTGATGTAAATTGTTTGATAATAAACCGTTTGGAATTTAACTGTTTCTAAAAACATGCATTCAAAATCTGTCTATAATAACCTTTGACCTAATCTTTGTATTTGCGTGTTATTACTTGAAACAAACAATACCAACATATGGTCAGATATAATATAACTCATTTAAAAAATTGTAAATATTAAAGTTATAAAAGACTTAGAAGTTATGAAGTTAAGGGTTGAAGTACAATTCAAAAGTTGTGTTTTACCATCTCAAAAAAGAGATACTCGATTTTATTGTAACCTATTTCATAAACTGAATAAATTGAGGGATTATGAACGATTAAGACAACGCTGTGATGAGGAATTAAATTCGATCTTTTAAAATTCATTTTATTTCTCTTCGATTCTACAGCAAAATACCGCATTCATTATTTATATATTATTACCGAGGTATTGAAATATTATTTGTTTTATGTTGCTCTGAATGCAAGTTGAGATTTTTTCCCCGTACAATTATAAAGTAATCATCCAATTAAACTGATATTTAGCCAAGTTATCATCCAAATAAACTGATATTTAGCCAAGTTATCATCCAATTAAACTGATATTTAGCCAAGTGGGTTTCATGCACTTCAATTGATACGTTCTATTTGTAGAATGCATCAATTGACATCATGAAATGATACGTTTTGTTTTTATATTTTGTGCTCGATTTCGAAATTAATGAGGAGATTATAGTCGACATGATGTGAAATGCTGAGCTTTCATCCGCCTCTGGGAGGATATACTCGGTGTGGGGGTGGGGGTGGGTCGTGGGGGTGGGGGGGGGGGGGGGGGATGATGATGGCTGATGATGACGTATTTGACCCATGCAATTAAAGGTTATATAATTACTAGGCATATGCGATTCAACCAATCGAGTTAATTTTATTGTAGCCAATTAGTCTGTACATAATTACGCATTAAAAACTATATATAAACAAGACAAATACTTGATTGACTGTCAACTGAGACCAGAATGTATTTAAAATTGCTTCAAATGAACAAATTTTCACTCGTTTTAAAGTATGGCTACATATGCCAGATACATTTCAAGTGAATTGACCAAAACATACTTTTATAAAATTACCTGACTGGATTTTAAGTTGAAATAAAATGTGGCAAACTCTCTGTTTTTTTCAACATTGAAAGCGTTCCGTGCTTTTTCGCTTTTCAGAGATCAAAAGAATTGAATGAAATTATTTTTTCCACACGAACATAGCTTGGTTATTCATCTTTTTTTTCTACTTTTTTCAACATATTTTTTCTAACTCTTGTTTTAAAACCCGAACCCCGAGTTTCATTTACCAAGCTGTAATCTGATATGTTTTTTTTATACTGGAAAATACTGAAATGTATTTTTTTTCAAACCATTTAATCAGAGTAATTATACGGCATTGAAATGTCAAATTAATTATAATTATGAGCCAGTCGCTGGATACTTATAAAAAGTATCTCGTCTGTTCATTTCACCGCCGTCTCATTGTTGAACTGTCTTCATGTTTGTTTGCACTCCAACTCACTTCTGAAACTTGGCTCCAAACATATATTGATCGGCATTGATTGCTTTCTACCCCTTGACCACCTGCTGGACCCTTATCTAATAAACCACTTGGAATTAAGTGCCAGGGCTAGCTAGCTTGAAGAGGCTAAGACTTGGATTGGTTAATGTTCACTAAAAAAGCTACCAACAATGACAGTTTATTATAAAAACAAATTCACGGTCTCTTGGACTGAATAATCCATCACGTTTCGAAGCCCACAACCATAAGCAGAGCAAGGATTTTGTACTAACAACAATTTAAATACACATAAACCAGACATGTTGCCATGACAGGTAGCTCTCCTAGTGTACATTGACCAATCAAAGTCCTATAGCCTCTTGGAGCTAGCCAGGCCTGGTAGGGTCCTGACTGCAAGGAACCTTGTATATTACAGTCTCAACTTCCTTCAGGCCACACTATACTGTGAGTAACTAGGTGGAGGTGCCGTATTTTTACATGACCTCCACACTTCTGTATTGGTGGAGGTGCCGTGTTTTTAAATACCCTCCCCCACACTTCCATATTAGTGGAAGTGCCGTGTTTCTACATTATCTTCACATTACTATATTGGTGGAGGTGCCGTGTTGTCACGTAGCCTTAACATGTTTTTATCCGTGGAGGTGCCTAGTTTGCATATAATCACACGTCTCTATTAGTGGAGGTGCCGTATTTTTACAAGCTCAAATTTATTTTATATTTGGTTTTAACGACGCAATGTACTGATGACTACGATCTATTGGCGTCGGTGGATGATGTATGAGATGATGGGATGATGAGATTAAAGGTTATTTCATCAGCTGTTTTTGGATAGTGGGAAGGAGTCGGTCATGGCCTGTTGTTAAGGAACCGCCCAGTATTGACCTGAATGACAGAGGGAAACCACGAAAAATCTCTTGTCAGGGTGGTCGACCATGACAGGAATCGAACCCCGGTCTCCTGAATGATAGTTCAGTGTATTAACCACTCGGCCACACGTTTCAGTATCCAAACACTGTTAATTTATACTCTCGCAGGAAGATTTTCAGACATCTCCATATTCTTCTACAGATGCACTCACCCCCTTTCCCCGTCGTCACCCGATTAATTCAGCCCAAGGTGCCGCGTTTATTCTCTCAAAACTATACAAACCCATCCGGAAATGTCCGACCATCTTTCATTCGCCTATCGCACTTTTTCGATTCGAGATTTATCGCTTGCCTATAATCGACTCTCCTGGCGAATATATACGTATACGGTCCAGAGGTCGTACCATATCTCTCTCTCTCTCTCTCTCTCTCTCTCTCTCTCTCTCTCTCCTCTCTCTCTCTCTCTCTCTCTCTCTCTCTCTCTCTCTCTCTCTCTCTCTCTCTCCTCTCTCTCTCTCTCTCTCTCTCTCTCTCTCTCTCTCTCTCTCTCTCTCTCTCTCTCTCTCTCTATATATATATATATATATATATATATATATATATATATATATATATATATATATATATATATATAAGCCTACACACATCCAAAACCACTGCATTAGCGTTTTATCGATATGTAAATCGAGAATCGATTCCTCTCTCTCTAGCGATTCGATATATGTATAGTGATTCGGCGGTATGCGAATGCATGGGAAATGGCACAGGTGTATGCATGGTTGGTAGGCTTGAATAATGCAACTGGTAGATTAGATCTGTTCTGGGTTTGACGTCATTTTCAACCGATTATTTGTGAAAAGAGTTCTGCTTTATCGACTGAGCACTTGCGGTGTTTGATGGCGATGATGCTTGTGCAGTCGGCACTCGGAGTGCAGTTGCTTGTTGCACTTTGATGTGTGGAAATCTGCGGGGAATTAATGTTCTCGGGGGAAATAGATTGTTTGAGGTGTTTGTGTGTGGCTCTGTATATAGATACACAAGATTTAAGAGTCCACGGGAGTCGATTTGGCGGATTATCAGGTTTTTGGTGATTACTTTGGAACGATATGAGATATCAAAATTCTAATACGTGAGAAACACAGATAATTATGATAGCTTCAAGATGGTATAAGTTATAACTATTCAAGTCATGTCGCATAACTGTCAAGCGTATACAGCTAGAAAATGTGTTATCTTTAGCTGTACACGCTTGACAGTTATGTGGCATGACAGTCACGCGACATGACTTGAATAGTTATCTTATATTATCTTGAAGCTATTATAATTATCTGTGTTTTTTGCGTATTAGAATTTTGATATCTCATACCGTTCAAAAGTTATCACCAAAAAACTGAATCGACTTTCATGGACTCTTAATGCAGATTTGAAATTGAACGCTTTTTATAGTAGCCCATTGTATTTATTTTCATATTTACCAACGATGCATGCTGATATTTCAACTGAGATGTATTACGTTCATAAAATTATGATACTTTGAAGCATAGGCCTATATGTAATTGACTTTTTGAACTAATTTGACTAATTTTAAAATATCCAAAATTGTCGTATTTCAAAACTCGTACAGATTGATTTTATAAATCCTTGTGCACACGAGTGGTTGCTAATTCCAATTATGAAATAAATGTATTGAAATTGAAATTGAAATTGAAAATTACTGAGACAAGTTGTCGAGTGGTTAATACTCTGAACCGTCATTCAGGAGACCAGGGTTCGATTGCCGCCATGGTCAGGGTTCTTCATGGTTTCACTCTGTCGTTCAGGTATATACTAGGATGGTTCCTTAACAATCGGCCACGACCGACTCCTTCCCACTATCCAAAACCATATAATAAAATAACATTTTCTTGTCATTCACCGACGCCAATAGATCGTAGTCATCAGTACAGCGTGTCGTTAAACCCAATATAAAAAAACAAAAGAGATACAAGTGTTGTATCAAGCCTTGAAGTGATTTCGTTTTTCGTTAATACACGGACATTGTGTTCGAATGTATGTGCCACAACTTTCTGTAACTTTCTGTAACTTTCTGTAACTTTCTGGTTGGTGATAAGTGAGATGTGCGTGATTCATTAGATAGCTGCGTCTCTAGGCGTCGTGACGCTCTCCCCCCCTCCCCCCACCCCCCCTTGTAATGCTCTCCTCTCCATGCCGTCACAGCTACTACTCCGTTACGTCATCAAATCGTTTTGTTCGCAATTGAAGATAATTTCCTGATAACTGTCCGCACAAGTGTGATATATCGGTGGGATTAAAGAGTTATTCCGTAGCACAGTCCGGTTAGAAACGCAATCTAAACGCCGTTGTCTGGAAAATTAATGGAAAAACGATGCGGCTAAAAGTATTGGAAATTTGGACCGCACTTCGAAGATGGGACTATATATAGGGTTGTTGTAGCAGATGTCACACATTGTTGTAATGAGGGGAGAACAGTGTCCCCTTAATTGTTTTCGCCAAGGGGTTTGTTTGCCCCAAACATCTCCATAGTTGCTATGGTAACCTGTTCGGTTCATATCTGTGATCTAACATCAACACACTTTTTTTATTACGAAAACTTGATACAAAACCATTGGCTCGCAATTGAGGTTATAAAGACGATATGTGAGAGCGTTGGTACGAGGTACGCTCAAGTATTCTCAAATAATAATACTC
Source organism: Brachyptera risi (assembly GCA_964007535.1). Classification (NCBI taxonomy): domain Eukaryota; kingdom Metazoa; phylum Arthropoda; class Insecta; order Plecoptera; family Taeniopterygidae; genus Brachyptera; species Brachyptera risi. The sequence continues at coordinate 44,108,457 of OZ023331.1, read as the reverse complement.
AAGTATTCAAGATTTCGTTTCACATTAAGATTGTATAAAAAACATGCAAAATAATTATCCATTAATCAAAATATAAAAATTAACAATGATACCTTTTTTGAAAGGATATAAAATAATAATAGGACGAGAAACAGATATATATGTTAATCAAATCTAAGAATGGTTGTAATCGAAATGAAATGGTAATAATGATAACTTAAAAAAAAAAGAAAAACGAAAATAAGTGAATGATATACTACAAGTAGAGCCAGTAGGTTCCGGAGTGCACCATACACAGTAATACACATACAGTAATGCACAATAAATACACACAATTTACAGGCTATCCAGTAAATAAAGGGTTTGGAAGTAGTATAATATAGCACTCGACCGACCATGAATACATGCATGTCGTGTTGTGTACAGAGACGATGTGAGCTCTTTGTTGCACCGTCAGTGGTAGTTTATCACACGTTATAGCTTTTAGGAGAAATAAAGTATACAGTACAGGGATAACTCGTCCGTTAAAACCGAGAATCGTATTGCTTTCATTGAGTTATTATGTTGGTACGAGATCGGTTCTATAAAATATGTCTTCTTTCTCTTTTCACCAGTTTATTTTGTAATTGTTGTAATTGCTTTTAATTAGGTTGACAAGTGGAAAGTAATACCCTTCTATATATATTACCCATATAAATGATTATATATACATCTCTCTCTATGTATAAATAAATTACTTGATCACATTTGTGATATCACTTTACAGACTGAAGCTAATGGAATAAGGTTTAATGTCACATGACAAATGACAAACAATAGTTACCATAGCAATACAGCGAACTGGTGGACTATCAAATATTCTGATTGGTAAATTCCAACTGATGGACATTGTTGTCTGTCTCGATCAACAATTGGTGACGTCACTTGACAGAAGCCTATAATGACAGTCAAAGGTGGTACGGTCTATGGGAATAATTTTCTCCGATTGGACATTTTTATGGCATACAAAATTATTTACTTTTGTCCATGAAAGAAGAAAGTTACGTGACCAATCTATAGAGATAATTTATTGTCGAATTGTCATTTTTTAGCAAGAAAAAGTATGTATTTTTATCCATGAAAGAAGAAGAAGTTATCGTTATACCACAGATAATCGATTATCTGTGGTTATACCAACCTGATCATTGTAAAAACGTCTGTTATATCGCGATGCAAGTTGGAAGATTTAAGACTTTTCAAAGTGGCCGTTAGTTTCTTCATCGTAAATCTGTAGTTATCTGTAGGCCTAAACTATAATCTGTAATTGTCTGTATTTTTGTCTGTAATAATCTGTAATTATGTGTAATCTCGCGATGCATCTAGGAAGATTTAACGCTTTTGAGAGACGCAGTTGATTTTTTCATCGTAAATCTCGTCTTGAAATTAAAATACACGCAGTTTATTTTTTAAATACATGCAGTGTACTATGTATGTATGTGTAGTTAAAGTAGTATGAGCAAGGGCGTATATCTTTTAGATCTCTGTGAAATCTAAGTGGTGCACTTTACATATAAATATTTCCTCTCATCAACCGTGGCCGTCGGTCGTTATTGTCCTATCATATGATTTATTATCATTAGTATCGGCTCGTTGACTTCCTTATGGCAGGCTTCTCTCTCTCATTGCATCTCGACGGCATTTCTAGAGAATGTCACCACTATTTTTATGAAGGATTTTTTTTTCATTTTTTTTTTTCAACATCGAAACTTGATGCAAAATCATTGTTCCCCGATTAAGGCTATGGATGAAGGGTAGGATCGTTCGGACGGGGCACCACAACGGCGATCGTACCATCTCACAGAGAATAATTAATGATAACACAGTTGAATACAATAAATCTATGAATAAACTTTAATCTATCAATAAATCTTGATCTAGGTAATAATTCAAGGGAAATAAAACAATTCAAACATTTATATTAGGGAGAAATATCTTGAATCTTGTTATTCTTCAATTCTTCTTTATCGTTTCTTTTTCTTTTTTCTTCATGTTTTTGTATTTATTACAATATTGATAATGTTTCTGTTAATTTTTTAAATTTCCAACTTTTTTCTATCCACTTATCCACCCACTCACCTATTTATTTTTATTCGACATTTTATCATTATATAATATAAAATATCTGATGTATATAAAATATGTATATATATATATATATATATATATATATATATATATATATATATATATATATATATATATATATGTATATATATATATATATATATATATATATATATATATATATATAAATATATATACATATATATATATATATAAATATATATATATATATATATGATATATAAATATACTAAATATATATATATGAATATATAAATATATGAATATATGAATATATATATATATATAAATATATATATATATATATATATATATATATATATATATATATATATATATATATATACATATATATATATATATATACATACATATATATATATATATATATATATATATATATATATATATATATATATATATATATATATAGACATGGCTAGATTTATGATGTCATGTTGTGAGTTTGAGTAATACGCAACATGAATTACCGTAGCTAGCTGCTGCCCACCTGTGTGTATTGACCCAGGAAATCGATAAGTAACTTCGAAGAAAGCCTGATGTGTCACCCACCAGGGATCAACCTTTCTCCGCGTCTTATAAGCCGTGGAATACACGTCGTGCAGTTTATCGACGCCCAATCAATCGTTCGTCTGCGTCGTTTCTCCTGAACGGTGCATTCGATTTAATTGCTTTTCGTTTAATTAAATATTATATTGGATTTCGGCGAAATAGTATAGTCGTCAAGTTGGAAAGATTATTAAAAGTCGCTGTATGGGGTTTTGGATTTAATTTAATATATCTTTTGAATATTCTTTTATCTAATCAAAATGGGGTGGTAAGATCGACCTTGTAGTGCCCCGTCCAAACGATCTCACCTTTCATCCACAGCCTTAATTAAGGAACAATGATTTTGTATCAAGTTTCGATGTCACTGAAAAAAAAAAAAAAAAAATAACATCGAAACTTGATACAAAATCATTGTTTCCCAATTAATGCTATGGATGAAATGCAGGATTGTTTGGACGGGGTACCACAAGGGCGATCTTACCACCCCATTCTAATTATTTGAAAACAAAGAACTTCGACACCAGGACTTCACTGTTTGTGACCATAATTTTCAAAAGAGATTGGATTCATAAAGTCTGTTGTAAAATGTATTTTCAAAATGATTATATCTAGAATAGAGTGACCAGTTATTCGAATGGATAACCTGGGCCAATTATTCATAGTGAATGAATATTAGGGTTTTAAGGCGCATTGACAGCGAGGTCATTTAGCGACCGAAAGGAAGTATAGCACCAGTAACGCGGGTCGGATGCGGGGAGGGGGCTTCATTTCCGCAGAGATTTCGTTCGAATTTCTGAAAGTATTTCTGAAAGTGATTATTAATCATTTTCACAGTTTTTACAAGTCCAGTTTCAAATTTTAGGAAGCTTGAATTGGGTATTTTTGAAAGTATTCTTTCATCATTTTCTCATTTTTTACAAGTTCTGTTCTAAATTGGAGTAAATTTGAAGTAGGCCTAATTGTGAATAAAATCAAGGTCCTTGTATCATATGTTAATCTGTATTCTGTCGCCGTTTAGGCCCGTATGACTTGTTGGGTTGCGTAACAACTAACAATTAAAAAATGAATTACTAATCTCCGGAAATTATATCAAACTTTTTTTACGCTTCAACTTTTGTAGCCTTTGTAACTTTGAAATTTAACCTCGGCGGGCTAATTCTCTATTCACTAATAATGAATATTTAACACGAGTAATTATTTTGGTGAACTGCAAAGAGTGTATATATAGACTATATTGTGGAAATGTTTCATCTTTCAATTATGAATTTTTAATTCCAACTCGCGTACACTCATATTCCGTGAAATAATAACAGGGACTACAAAACGAATTTGAATATAATCTCTTCTAATTCACTATATTACCGAACTACAAAGTACACACATCAAACACATGTCAGTATCTCTCTCTCTCTTTCTCTCTTTCTCTCTCTCTCTCCCTCTTTCTTTCTCTCTTTCTATCTCTCACTCTCTCTCTTTCTCTCTCTTTCTCTCTCTTTCTCTTTCTCTCTCTCTCTCTCTCTCTCTCTCTGTCTCTCTCTCTCTCTCTCTGTCTCTCTCTCTCCCTCTTTCTCTCTCTCTCTCTCTCTCTCTCCCTCTTTCTCTCTCTCTTTATATCTCTCACTCTCTCTCTTCCTATCTCTTTCTCTCTCTCTTTATCTCTCTCTCTCTCTCTCTCTCTCTCTCTCTCTCTGTCTCTCCCTCTTTCTCTCTCTCTCTCTCTCTCTCTCTCTCTCTCCCTCTTTCTCTCTCACTCTCTTTCTCTCTCTCTCTCTCTCTTCTCTCTCTCTCTCTATCTCTCTCTTTTTTCTCTCTCTCTCTCTCTTCCCCCCCCTCCCTCTCTCTCTCTCTTTTTCTTCTCTCTCTCTCTCTTTTTCTTCTCTCTGTCTCTCTCTCCTCCCCCTCTCTCTCTCTCCCCTCCTCTCTCTCCCTCCCTCCCCCCTCTGTCTCTCTCTTCCCTCCCCCTCTCTCTCTCTCCCCCCCTCCTCTCTCTCTTCCCCCCCCCTCTCTGATAATGTATATATTAGCTACGCCGCAAGTTCATCACTCATGTAAACTTTCTTTCATGAATATAAGATCTTAATGGCCAAGTATATTTGAACCTCGTCTTCTCCTAAGTATATTCAATCTTGAGGAGATTGCACGAAAGAGAGAGAGAGTGAGAGGGAGAGGGTAGGGTAATGCGAGAGAGGGAGAGAGAGAGAGAGAGAGAGCGAGAGAGAGAGGGTAGGGGAATGCGAGAGAGGGAGAGAGAGAGAGAGAGAGAGAGAGAGGGTAGGGGAATGCGAGAGAGGGAGAGAGAGAGAGAGAGTGAGAGAGAGAGGGTAGGGAAATGCGAGAGAGGGAGAGAGAGAGAGAGAGAGAGAGAGAGAGAGGGTAGGGGAATGCGAGAGAGGGAGAGAGAGAGAGAGAGAGAGTGAGAGGAGAGGGTAGGGGAATGCGAGAGAGAGAGAGAGAGAGAGGGGGGAGGGGAAGGGGGAGGGTTGAAAGCGACGACAGCCCGAGTTCTGAGTATACAATCCTCTGCCACACATTTATTATGTATTATTTGCAAATTGCTTATTAATTAAACGGGATCTTGCTGTATTGTAAACAGCTGTGATCCATTGTTATCAAATTACTATTGATAAATGATGTAAATAATATAATCAGCATCGTATATCGTTTTCTTACGTCGTATACTGGTTTTCGTAATTCAAGTCAGTATAGGAACTATATATACGAAAGAAGAAGATAACCAGGTTGTAGAGATGGTAGATATTGTGTAGCCAACGTGCAAGAATGAAAATGCGCTGAATGAAGATACGCCCTCATTTCGAGCTAGCTTGAAACTGTCATGTTGGTATACAGGCGAGTTGTGATTGGCTGAAGATTCCGTAATCTTAAGGGGGTGTATGCACGGTGTTTATACAAATAATAGAAATAGATCTTCATTATTTTTTTTTCTATTTTCACGAAAGTGTAATTGAATGAACATTGTCATCAACTTCAAGATAATTTTATGCTTTTCACTTGATATTATTTTTTTTAATAAATTTAATCAGTTTTAAGATACGTCAAAGAACATCAAGAATGTGATGAAATTCACTAACGTGTTATTTTGAAACTAATTGAGTTCAAAACAATGGAATGTCATATTAATTAAAGAATTACCTTGGTGATAATAGACTTTTTTTTTATTCAGTTACACTGTTTTGTGAACAAGGTAATAAAGGGTCAAGATCAATGTCAGTTTGTATAAACATAGTTCATGCAACAGAGGAAAGATACGACCGGCACAGGTAGCTGAGTGGTTAACACACTTGCTCCATGTGACCCGGGAGGTAGTGGGCATGTCGGACCCGGTTCGATCCCCGCTACCATCCATCTTTACAGGGGTTTTTCGTGGTTTCCCTCTGTAGTCTAGGCTAATGCCGGGATGGTTCCCGCAATATAGGCCACGACCGCTTCCTTCCCACTATCCTTCCCATACCCATATTACCTTCATCTCATCATCCCATCATCTCATTTCAATCATTCATCCGACGCCAATAGATCTTAGTCATCATTACAGTGCGTCGTCAAAACCCAATATAGGAAAGATACGAATATTGGCAGTCTAAAATGCTGTTGTGTTACTTGCGTAAGTGAGTGTATTATTGTCAGAATATCATTCAATTTGATTTTTTATAATTTGTGCCTAAATTGCAACCGTTTTAGGTTTAGGTTTTGGGTTATCCCCTCCTCATTTCTTCCTCAATGTAATATAGCTTGTTATTGTTTGGCCCCACCAACGGCTAGGTTATTTAGGGACACGACTGTTCAGATGAATTCTGTTTAATAATAATGTTAACGTTCAATTTATAATGGTAATGATAATATAAAAAATATTTATTCAGTATAACATGTGATGTACAATATTGCTAAACAAGTCTTGTCAATAATAAAATAATTAAACCCAAAAGTGATTTATATATATTCATATGTTGTGAAAAATGTTTCTCTAATTAAAAACAAAGCGAGTTTGCGATGAAATTCTAAATTACACTTTACATTTTTAATTTGATTTTAAGTCTATTGTAGAGGGTTGCTCCAGCATATGTTGAACTTTTAGTTGAAAGTGATTAGTGGTCCATCATGCCAAGTCTGCTGCGGGTACAAAGTGTGTGAAGTTGGGCGTGGGTTCGAGTCCCGCATAAGCCATCGGTTTTTGTCAACTTCAGTCTCCAAAGCATCACCTCAGCTGAATGCGTCACGGACGGCAGCTCTGTAGCATGTTTTTAGATGAGCAATTATATCACATTACCAGTTTCAAAGTTGAAACTAGATTCTGAGCAAAGTTATCACTATATTGGATTTATGCACTGTATTAATAACGTCATAAAGTGCTTGTTCAAAACTATATTTGTGCATTTCAATTGAAATTCAAACTAAATATACTTCCAAGTTAGTTGAATATGAGTTCACTTGCATTACAGTAATGTGCTATTTTGCTATTTGCTTGCTCACTATACTGCAGGCAATTCTAATATTGTCGAGTGAATAATTAAGCCACGTTATTTCATTCCGTTATGGATGGATATATGTGATAACCAGGGGATTCACGAATATATATATATATATATATATATATATATATATATATATATATATATATATATATATATATATTTAAAAAGCTCGGGGGGGGGGGGGGGCGCCCCCTTTTGCTTCTCCAGACGCATATACGTCATCCTCACAGGTATATTTAAAAATCTCGTTTAATGGCAGCTCCAACTATATTTCACGTACGCTGTTTTATAGGTTCCTTCGTATAGTTAATTAAGTCTGCCGTATAGTTATAACTAGATCCATTTAATTGCCGGCGTCTACATTATTTATATAGCCAGAGTCACGTGAGCAATTGCAAATGTGCATCTCACTTTTTAATTGTTTTTTTAACATCGAAAACTCGGAATAAATAAAACGTAAATTATAAATCCAACATGAATTTTTAGTGTCTCAGTAAAGGCAACGGAAGAAAGTTTGGAATCGTTAAAAGGGGCACCATCAAGTGCGATTTCACCATCCCAAAGATATAGTTGGATTTGATATTATAGCTAATGTTTTGTTGTATCTTTTTTTAAGTGAAATATGATATTCGTTCGTCGAAACAAAAGTTCAAGTTGAAACGTACGAAACGGATTTGTTCTTTTTTCTATGCAAACTAGACTCGTGGGAGCGTAATTCGAAATGTTAACAGAATGTTGAATTCCGTAGAATTGTTGTCGGAAGGAAAATGAACGAGTCTGAAAATCAACTGAAATGATACGCATCTGTACCAGAGGTGTTTTATCTGATGTAACAGATCTATTGGGAATCTGTAACAAGTATAACCAACGTACGCAATTCTTATTATTCTTATTAATTGCGTTCGGATTGGGCGTAGAAATTTGATTTAGAATTAGTTGATTTTATATTTTCGAATTAAGAATGACATTTCGAATTGTTTTTACGGTACTTGTAATAGTTACAGCTAAAATCTACAGCATTACAGCTTTTGAAGCTGAAATGTCAATAAAATCGCTGTTCAATAATGTCTTTATAAAATTCTCAAATACATATAATATAGATTACCTCACAATTGCGGTATTTTGTGTAGGTTTGTTTGGACGGCCGGCGCACTACAAGGGGATCTTTCCACCCCAAATTGATCAAGTTTCGATGTTATCAAAAAAGAAATTAATGATTTCTAGTTTTCTCTAAAATTAGGGAAACGAATATCATAATTATTCGTTTAAATCTAGTTTCAGGGTTATGCTGTCATCTAATATATTTGTATTTATATCCATCTTTCAGTGTTTCTTATATAACTTTCAACCCCCCCTCTCTCCCCTTGATACGTCTCCTCCTCCCTCAAGCAATCTACGGCGAGGCCACTCCGCGTGATTAACTTTCAAACATCGAGATGGCCGTGGATGTGTCCGAATTTTCATCCAAGCTCAAGATATTGTCCTTTTATTGAACTCCCTTTGCGTCAATCACTTCCCCGTTTCTTCCTCCTTCTCTCCTCTCTCGACGATATTAATATCCCCCGAGCAATCTTTTCGAGTAAATGTCTCTGTTTAACGACGTCCCTTCATTCCATAGTGTAGATATGATTTATTAAATTCCTTCTCAATGTTTTGTGCGAATAGGACAGCCGTGTTCTTTGTGTACTGGTATACAAGAAAGAGGAATATCTTCCAATTGGAGAAACTTGGCAATCACATAATCGCGTTGCGGCTTTGAGGATTGAATGCTTTTGAAAGATGCAGTTGCTTTTCTGATCGTGAACCTCGTCATGAAAAATCATAATAACCCAATAAAAACTCATATATATATATATATATTATATATATATATATATATATATATATATATATATATATATATATTTATATTTATATATTTATCCAATCTGTAGCCTGCTACAGTTGAAATATATTCATGTAAGAAGATTATAGTGCAATTGTTTTGTAAAACAACAACAGAATAATATCTTTTTTGCCAATGTTATGAAACGTATAAAATCGCGTATTATGCAATATAATAAGTATTAATAGTAGTATTCATACTTCAGGGATTATACCTACTCAATCCTGATTATGGAATAGTGCATGTGGACGGTCACTCGGCATATACTATCGTGGATGCTATAGCTTACAATCATATCACATAAACTGTAGTGTTTTTTTTGCATCAACTTCTGACACTTTTATCATTCATGTTATTGTTTTTCCGTATAAGTTCGGAATCCCGAGCAAGCTTGAACTGTGTTTTACGAGGGAATGGTAGTGGAGCCAATCCATAACAGAATAACCACTGGGTATAACTAGAAGCTTATAAGTTATAACTATATTACCCATGGTATAACTGTTCAAGAGCGCATTGAGAGTCGATTCAGCGAAATTTCATTCTTTTATTTATTTATATTGGGTTTAAAGATGCACTGTACTGTTGACCACGATCTATTGGCGTCGGTGAATGATATGAGATGGTGGGATGATGGAAGGTTATTTTATTAGGTGTTTTTGGATAGTGGGAAGGAGTCGGTCGTGACCTGTTTTAAAGGAACCATCCCAGTATTGACCTAAACGACAGAGGGATACCACGAAAAAACCCTGTCAGGATGGTCCACCATGGCGGGAATCGAACCATAGTCTCCTGAATGACGGTTCAGTTTGTTAACCACTCGGTCACATACCTCTTCTTTCTCTCTCTTTTTCTCTCTATATCTCTCTCTCTCTCTCAAAATGATAATACAACAAAAGTCAATGTATTATTCCCACTCGGAAATGATATACATTGAAATTGTTAACCTTGGATTTTGATATTTTCACAGGTAGTTGAAAAAATATCCCCGCTGTATACCTATCAAAATTAGAAGGTATAAGCCTGATAAAAGTTCACGTATACCAACTACAAGTTATTGAATATATATGTTTTTTCTCGCACCCATCAAATTATCACTGAAAAACTGATATTTCGCTAAATCGACTCTTTGCTTGTACTCTTCTAAGGGTTCCATGTTCACCGCTAACTTCAATATCAAGTCAAACGTTTGGTAGGCGTATAAGTAAACATAGATCAAGTCCAAGAAATCAATGTTTTCCCTCGACTGAACGGTTCCCGGAATATATCATGAATCAATCACTAAAAAACAATCGACATTTATTTCTTATTGATAACAGAAACTGATCTATTTTCTCGAATGTTTTCTAAACAATTGAGGGCTCGTGTTGAAAACATGACGTCATCAAGTCAAAAATTGATGGACAATTATTTTAAATCATTCCGAGGAAAAATAATTTCATGATCGAAAAAATTCTTACACACCAATGTAAGTATTCATGTTGTTCTTCATGCTAAGATCTACAGTTTTTTATGAGTTACATTATGTCAAATGATTTATTTTATAGGATGGTAAGATTGCCCTCGTGGTGTCCCATCCAAACGATCCTACCCTTCACCCTCAGCCTGAATCTAGGGAAATGATTTTGTGTTACGTTTCAATGTAGATTTAAAAAAAAAGAGAAAAGTAAAATGTCACTTAAAGGTTGGAAATCCCGATAACATATCATCAAAGGTATACGTCATCGCTATCTTTTTGTATTACATTTTTGTTATCCTTTCTGTCATTTATTTATTCGATGTTTATTCTTTAAATGTTTTTTTTCTTGTATAACTGCAACGTATTGCCATCCCATCATCTTCGCAATAAAAATGTAAAATTTACTCTTTTCGGTCCTACATCAAAGGGCCATTAAACTAGGTCTCTCCCCTCTTCCAAGTCTGCAAAGGTCCGTTTTGTAATGCAATTCGTATCTTTCTATATAGCTCTCAATGTCTGTCCCCACTGTTTATAGGAAAGAGGGTAGAAAGAGGGGTAGAGGAGGGGAGGAGGGGAGGAAAGGGTGCAAAGAAAGACGATATATACTTATATTCACGAGAGATGACGATCGCCTATCGATACTACCAATTAATATTATCACTACATGTATATATATATATATATATATATATATATATATATATATATATATATATATATATATATTTATATATTTATATATATATATATATGTATATATATATATATATATATATATATATATATATATATATATATATATATATATATATATATACATACATACATATTTATATATATATTTATAAATATATATATATATATATATATATATATACATACATACATACATATTTATATATATATTTATATATATATATATATATATATATATATATATATATATATATATATATATATATATATTATTTCTTTAATTTTTAAATTATCTACTTGGTTTTACTCATATCTTTCTTTCGTGATTAGAAGTGTTGCTTCCAATGTCAGTCGTCCCCCCCACTGTTTATAGGAATGAAGGAGGGGCGGACGCAACTGTAGTCCACATAATTGACCATGCTATCCCACCCCAGCACGCGTCCCGTGTCTCCTCTCTTCCCGATATAAATTCCCGATTGTTGGGAACTGCTGACGACACGCCATGAGGACGTCGAGATTTATATTTCGCTCAACTACAATTCCATGGTTATCTCTCTCTCTCTCTCTCTCTCTCTCTCTCTCTCTCTCTCTCTCTCTCTCTCTCTCTCTCTCTCTCTCTGTCTCTCCTGTCTCTCTCTTTATTTCTCTCTCTCTCTCTCTCTCTGTCTCTCTCTCTCTCTCTCTCTTTTTCTCTCTCTTTCTCTCTCTCTCTCTCTCTTTCTTTCTTCTCTCTCTTCACTCTCACTCTCTTTTTCTCTCTCTTTCTCTCTCTCTCTCTCTCTTTCTCTCTCTCTCTTTCTCTCTCTTTCTTCTCTCTCTTCACTCTCACTTGCTATCGTTCTCTTCAATTCTCTCCTTTTCTGTCTTTCTTTCTTTCTGTAGCATGGCCTTGTCTCTCTGTCTGTCTCTGTCTTTCACTCTCACTCTCTTTCATCCACTCATAGTGTTATTTTCTCTTTTCGTTTTTTTCTTTTCTTACTGCCCCTTCTCTCTCTCTCTCTCTCTCTCTCTCTCTCTCTCTCTCTCTCTCCTCTCTCTCTCTCTCTCTCTCTCTCTCTCTCTCTCTCCCCCTCCCTTCTGTATTTATTTATCTTCAGAATACAATTATAGCATGCACGATGTCTGACGTATTCAAACTTGGAATAGAAATTTTGCGTGCGTTTTTTTGATAGCGTTTTATTTATCTTTTATTTCCTCGGGATGTGAACTCCAATAATTCGTTTAAAGGACTAAAGTCTCTATATACCTCTTTCGAACGTGAATCTACATCAGTTTCTCCGAAATAGCTTACTAAGAAGACCGTGTTTATGTATTTTGTAATACATTTATAAGTTTTTTGTTAACGATTTTCGATATCTTGAAATTGCATAACTTATGTTTTGATGGCTGACCACTAGTGATAGGCGTGGCTAATTGCCAGGGCCACCTAGATCTATACTTCATGTGGGAAATTAGAGATACTCTGATAGGTGAATGTCAAATTTCCCACAACAAAGCCCATTGGATTGGATGTTCTGTTTTGTGACGTTTATGGGCGGGTCAATCACTAGTCGTCATTTGTATGAGGAATATATAAATGCGTTGATACTTGTATCACTGTTGAAAAATTTCCAGTAACTTGAAATTGGTTAGTATTATTCAGTTTATTCCTATGGAATCAATCTTCAGTCAAGCTCTGCGTTTAGAAAGTGAAATCAAGTTGGGCGTGGGTTCGAGTCGTGCATAAGACCATCTTGCATCTTGCGTGTAGGTTCATCAACAGTTCAATTGTACGTCGAATAGAGAGGCGGACGAGGGAGGGGGGGGAGGGGGTCGTTCAGCAAACAATAATGTATCCAAATGTAATAAGTGAGTTTCAAACTTCCAACTTTGTATTTTTAATTTCACAAAACTGTCGGAGCCATCTTATCACTTGTGTTACGTTTGCGTGAAAATTAACCTCCAAAATAAACGATACATAGGAAATTTATTTGTTTTATCATTTTTTTTTCTATCCAGCTTTAATTCCTCATATAACCCCAGATAGATTTGATCTTTGAATAAGAGGTTATATGTTTGATTTTCGAGTAGTAAAACTTATTTCATTATTTCGAAAATTAATTCAGGGACCTCAAATTTTCTTTCGATATAATGACGTTGAATAAGGATATCTATACAACCACACATGCTTTTGTTACTCTACAAACCTCCAAGGGTAAGAGAGGAACTCCCCCCCCCCCTCCAAATCTTGACGTATTGTTTCCGGGGTACCAAGCGGAGACAGGTCGCGATCCTGAGCAAGATTAAACGACTGCGTTTTACGCAGGATAAGCACCTGATGCGTCAAGAGCTGCGCAGGAATTGTGCGCACCGCAATAATGGATTGCCATACATTTGTTATTCAGGGTTCAGAATAATTATAACTGAGTAACCGCTTCGACTTTTCTGTGTGCTCACACATGCAGTCATTTGAGGGATCGATTTAAAATGTATACTGAAAAACATTCAGTGAAATTATATACACTGGAACTAGTATACAGAATATGCACTTCGGATCATATAAAATAATCTAATCCGAAATTAGAATTCTAATTTAATTTAGCAAAAAAATGGCAAATCAACTTGTTTACACCCTTGGTGACGTATGTTATTTTTTTAGCTTAACTATTGATAAAAAAATTGATATGTAATAATCAATTTTTTCATCACAAAATGGTTCAATTCGAAATTTAAATTTCAACTCAATTTGGTGAATCAACTTGTTAACACCCTTGGAGGCGTTTTTTTTTTTACCTCAACGATTGATTAACTACTTGATATTTAACCGGCAGTTATTTCAACCGTCTCCAAGTTAACGTTACTGTTCGTTTATATAATAACGTGAGACACGAAGAAAACCCGGCACCTCCACGTATAGTACAACCACGAGTCCTTGAAGCATAGAAGAAACGCGGCACCTCCACGTTTAAATGACCCTAGAGTCCTTGTAGCATAGAATAAACGCGGCACCTCCACATATAAATGACCCTAGAGTCCTTAAATCATAGAATAAACCCGGCACCTGCACGTATAAATGTCCCTCGAGTTCTTGGACTGTGTTTATACCATGGTCCAGGCTCGAGTCCTTCTTCCTATGAATGTGACCAGTCGATACGGAACCACTAACACGTGACCTGTAAACTTGGCACCTCCACCACATTGCACCATTAGTTTGTGACTCCTCCCCCCTCCCCCCTCCCTCCTATCTGTCGTGACACGAGCACTCTTATCAACATTCGTTTCTCGTTTATTCTGCTGATAATTATTATTAGACGAGCTTTAGCGAGGATCGATTCAATTTGACATACTGAAAAAAATTGGTGTTCGTTTTTATGTTTTTTTTTTTTTTTTTTTTTTTTAATGTTTTTTTGTCGGTTCTCCACAGGTCAAACGGCTACAGCTATCAACTTCAAACTTTTTTCTTTATGGTTCCTCATCTAGCTTAGATCTGTATAGTTTTGTGGCATTATCGGGTGGTAACTTTTATTTTTATGAATTTTAGAAATTTCAAAAATACCCATTAGAATAACACGGCGGAAAAAAAAATTGAAAAATTTTATTTTCAAAAAAATTGAAATCCTTTGTGAAGTTGAATAACATCTTGATACACATTTCTGGAAATTCTCAGCTTGATCGGGTCAGCCATTTTGAAGAAAAAACATGAAATGCACTAAATTGGCACCACTCGAAGCAGTTTTTACCCATTTATAACTAAAATGTTACCCAATTGGCGAATTTAGGCAAAAGTTTGGCAATGAAGTCGACATACTATTACTTTCCGCTCGTCTAACAACGCGTATATAGCGTTTTCCTAGTATATTGAATAACGTCGTAAGACAATAATTGGTTTCATTTTTCTCGGAATGAGTCGTAAAATGATATTTAAAGGACATCACAACACTGAAACTGGTTTTCAACGAATAATGAAGATATTTTAATTCCCCAAGTCCAGAGAAAAATAGGAATCATCTCAATTTCAGAAATTATAATATCATTATCTGTCATCCAGGATACGACCCTTTTTCTGAGTCGTGACGTAGACATTACTCGATTCTGTTCATGTTTCTATATACACAATCGGTAATGCCTACGTCATCACTCGTGGTCTCTGAAGGACAAGAAAAAATAATTATAATTTCTTGAATTAATGATACTGGAATGGTGATGATTTTTGTTTTCTCTGAAATTAGGGATATTGATTTTGTCGTTGTTCATTGAAATCCCTAGTTTCAAGGTTTTGAAGTCCTTAAATAATAATAATAATAATCTCTATAGTCATAACCGCATCACATATTAGTTCACTTTTGATAATATACATGTTCAATAAAAGTGCATAAACAGTTTCAACGAATTTCTACCGATTTCGTGCTTCACTAATTGAATTCCAAGTTTTAATAATTAAATTCCGAGTACAATTTTTCATTCCGCTTCGAACTGAGTATACGATGCAGTTCTCTACGAGCCTGGAAACAGTTGATTTCCCCAAGAGACCGTGCCATTAGTGTTTTCCGTCGTGCGTCATCAAGTATGGCGTATGAAAAACCACCCTCTCGACTAACTACTGTAATGAAAGACTCTGCAATATCTCTTCGGGATTATATTAGACGGAAATTGCCATTTATCCAGCTTTGCATTGCGTATTCTCTCTCTCTCTCTCTCTTCATATATATAGGGATAGACACATAAATATATATATATATATATATATATATATATATATATATATATATATATATATGAATTTATCGCTTTCTCTCCCTCTCTCTCTCTCATATATATATATATATATATTCATATATATATATATATATATTCATATATATATATATATATATATATATATATATATATATATATATACACATATACATATATATCTATATATCTATACATATATGTCTATATATCTATATATCTATATATATATATATATATATATATATATATATATATATATATATATATATATATATATATATATATATATATATATATATATATATATATATATATATATATATATATATATATATATATATATATATATATATATATATTATAAATAAATATATATATATATATATATATATATATATATATATATTATATATATATATGTGTGTATATATATATATGTATACATATTGACTGTCGAAGTCAATTCCTGGAGTGTAGGCGGATCAGAACATCCGCTCGATAGCTGTTTGTGGGCGGTGGAGACGCCCATTCAGCACCGCCAATAACCGTTCGTATAACAATTGGCAGTCGCTGATGAATGCGCATCCGAGTTTTGCCAAATCTGTTCCGTCTCGGTGTGCGGGGTTCGACCCTCGGTGGCGCACTCGTGTAATCTCCATCGCGGTAAACGATGATTCATTACTCCCTCCAGGTTTCTCTGGTCGATATAACCGAGCAAATTCGAGATATCGAAGGGAATGTATTTATGGTGAGAGCGTATAATAGAGGACTTTGGAAGTTTTCGAATGGGAAAATCTTGACTTGGTTCCGACATTTATTGTTATCGGGAAAAAAAGTCATGTATAGGCCTACTTGTATTCGCGAAAGAATAGCAAATTTGATTGTCTAGCAATCGAATGATTGTGAAAACTTCGATAATTGCGTGATGTCGCTGTGACGTGGAGTATTTCCGTTTTTGAGAAGATGTAGATGTGTTTCTTGTCGTAAATCTCGTCCTAAAATATAATATTACCCTGATAAAGTCATTGCTATACAAAAAAAAAAAACGGTGACATTTGTGTTTGTTATGTTGGTAGATACCTTCTTGTTTTGTGGTTTTGAGTATATGCAATATAATAACAATGATAATGGTATATCTGAAACTCGATAGACGAAGATGAATAATAAAGATGAGAGGTTATGATAGTAAATGATATAAAAAATAAATTGATATCAAAACATTGAAAATAGATGGAAGAATAAAAAATGAATAGTTCAAAAAATGGCTGAGTGAAAATATGAAACAAAATATATGACAAAATAACAAAAGCAAATGGCACATTTAAAAAAAAATAACGAAAAAAGAAATACAGTGGATACGAAAAGAAAGAAATAATGATATAAAAAAAATGAGTATAATGATTGTCCCCAGCTCTTCTTATTGCTATGGTTACCTGGCAAACGTGCCTCCGACTCGAGTTTCTCTTTCAGTCTCGGTTTCTCATCTCAGTTTCTCATTGTTATCCATTCAAATACGCACTCTCTGTTTCCTCGCATAAACTTAACCGTACCGTGGAACCCAAGCTCCACATATTTTATGAGTAAATATTCTAAACAAAATAAACATTCAGCTTTATTTATTCATGTAGAATATCTATTCCTCATCGAAATGTATGTAAGAAGATTCGAACATAACGAACTTATATAGTCGGTATGCAAGGTATAAATTCAGGTATGAATTAAACGGTATGAAAATTCGGTATGAATTAACCGGCGAATAGCGTAATGGCTGGTTGGCCACGATAGTGATTATAAATTCGGCCAAGTTTATTCAACTTGTAACTCGAACTTGGATCTTTGTTATTTTTGTATATAACTATTCCATAATATTATCTTATAACCTGAAACATCATAAAATCTACACGCAGGGCTGAATCAACACAAGCGTAGACCTATATATGTATAGGCCTAGGTATAGAAGAGAGTTGAATTTCTATAAAGGAACCACCAAAATTCGACTCTGTCTCGAATTATCATATTGAACTCCGGTTTATTCGTCCATTTGTCTCTGTGGCTGTCAATTCTAGATTATTGTAAATTGTGAATTTGTAAATGGTTAATTACTGTAAATTATATTGTATAATTGTAATTCTAGAGCCACAAAAGAAGGTTTCCTATACCAATCTGAATGATACTAATTAAAAGCTTCAATTATTGCTTTATAATGTAGCTGCAATTTTGATGAAGAATAATTTAATCATTTGAAAGATGAAATTGTGTTTTTTCTATCGTAAATCTCGTCATGAAAAAACCATTCTTTAAAAAATGTGACATTTGATAGGCTCACTGTTTATGATTGTTATGTTGGATAAAGATCTTCAACACAATCCAAATACCATCGTTGTATTCATATTTATATATGTATAAATATATATATATATATATATATATATATATATATATATATATATATATATTTTTTATTCAGATACATATATTATTGATATAGAGGGCAGTCGCTCGAAATCATTCGTGGATATAACTGTGATATTTTAGGGCTCTTATGATTTTGCTTGACGGAGTTGACGATAAGGGACACAACTACAACTTTCAAGAGCGTTAAATCTTTTGAAGTTGAATTGCAGGTAGATTATGTATAATCAACAAAGTTCTTACAATTATTCAGTTGGTAGACGACCTTCTTTCTTGCGTACAAGTATGTATACCTATACCATAAGTAAGTCTGGATGGTCCTTCATGAATCCTTTATTAGATTTGTCCTGAATAATTCCCTTTGAACGCTGGCAGGTTGGCAACATTGACGTGTACGTCGGAGGGTGAAGATTGAAATCTTCTGTGTAGGCTCACTTCGCCACCTGATCTTTAAAGCTGACTTTTATGAGAAAAATGGCCGACTTTATTCGGGGGTTGGGAGGGGGGGGGAGGGGAAGGAGGGGGATTTAACGCGATCGTACGTCTTCATGTCATCCTGCAAAGTCATATTATATGTACCCGTTATTTTCAATTCCACGCGGTGACACAGTTGTATAGTTGTATTCACGGAAGGAGAATGTTGTCTACCAAACGTATAACAAAAAAAAAATGTCAACATTATGATTTCTGATATCTAGTAGGGCTTTGGTATTAAAAAAAAAATATTTTGTTATTTCAGGACTAGAAAAGTGACAGAATTTTACTGAGTGGTCGAGTGTTTATCACACTGAACCGACATTCAAGAGATCTGGGTTTTGATTCCCGCCATGGGTCAACCATCCTGACAGTTTTTTTTTTGTTTCTCTGTGTCGTTCAGGTCATTACTGAGATAGTTCCTTAACAACAGGTCACGATCGACTCCTTCCTACTATCCAAAAACACCTGATAAAATAACCTTTTATCTCATCATCCCATCATTTTCATATATCATTCACCGACACCAATAGATCGTAGTCATCAGTAGAGTGTGTCGTTAAACCCAATTTAAATGAATATAAGTGACAGAAGTTTCTGACGCGTTGAATCCTACAAGCTGAGGGGCGGTCATGAAATTTTAAAAGTTTTTAATTTATTTTGTTGGTATGCGACTTTCCTCTTCTCGTGAATGCGAGTCTATAACATTGCGAGGGAAATATGTTAACTCATATATTCGCATATTAACATTTCTTTTACTGCACATATTTTTGTGTAGCTGTAGAATTGCAACAGTTGTAGAAGATATTTGTCTGCATCATAATTTATGTCAGTTTTGTTGATATCTTATAATATTATGCATATTTTATTTTCTCGAGTCGAGATGTGTACAAATCTCTAGATAATCATACAAGAGATGCAGTCTCTTGGAGTAGCTTGTTATAATGTGAAATAGTTTTTCGAAATCTCTTCTTTCTCCTTTTGTTTTCCAAAATTTTCATCATTTATTGTAATTAAAATCTTTTCCTACCTCTCAACGGCTCTGATAATTTCAAAAAACAATTGAATAATTGAATAATATAAATAATTTATAATGAATAATTAAATGATTAAATTGAATAATATTTAAATAAATTGCATGACCGTGAATGTTCACATGTACGAAATTCACCTAATCTCATTCAAATATGTTACTCAATCAAGTGTTGTTAAATGACACATTTTTCAATTTTTGGAAAACTATTTTTCATCTGATAAAATTGACAGTTTGTAAAACCGTGTTGCTTACTGTTTTTATTAGATGTATACGCTGGATGCAGCAGGCATACAGTATGTTGCCTACATGTATGTAGTGATGGTTAAATTCCAGGAATTTATAATTAAGGAAAGATTCCTGAAAATATTCCCGGGAATTTTCCAAAAAAATTGAAATTTTCAGTGAATATTTCGTTTTTACTTGTTTACACTCGATGTAGAATCAAAAAACGGAAAACACTGACAAAAATGATTACAAATCTACAAATATCCTTTTTTTTTTGTAAATGCGTACATTGACCAAGACATTTTAGGGTAGACAATTCAGCATTTTAAATAATTATCCATCATCGTTTCGACACCTTTCAAGCTATGACCAAATATTTGCTTCTTTTCTACCCATCAATGCTCGAATTTTTGCTCATTCTACACAATCCAGCTTTAAACTAACCCCAAAAACACCCCAACTATTTTTTTAATCCCGAAATAGCTAGGTATATTGTTCCACAGCCTTGTAGTCTGCAAACATTCTTCGATGGTTAGTTTCAGACTTCTTTATTCATTCTTTTCTGAAGAATGATCTGATTAAAGAAGGCTGTGGTTTCAGAACAGCTGTCAACCCAATCACCTCAGTTATCAGTGCTATCAACTTATTAAAATGAAAATGAAAAACCTCTATATTGGGTAATTAGACGAGCTTTAGCGAGGATTCAATTTGACATACTGAAAAAAATTGGTGTTCGTTTTTATGTTTTTTTTTTGTTTTTATGTTTTTTTTTTCGGTTCTCCACAGGTCAAACGGCTACAGCTATCAACTTCAAACTTTTTTTCGTAATGGTTCCTCATTTAACTTAGATCTGTATAGTTTTGTGGCATTATCGGATGGTCACTTTTTTTTATGAATTTAAGAAATTACAAAAATGCCCATTAAAATAACACGGCGGAAAAAAAAGAAAATATTTTTATATTGAAAAAAAAATGAAATTCCGCGTGAAGTTGATTTACATTTTGATACACATTTCTGAAATTTTTCAGCTTGATCGGGTGAGTCATTTCGAAGATAAACCATAAAATGTGTTAAATTGGTACCACTCGAGGCAGTTTTTACCCATTTCTAACTTAAATTTCACCCCATTGGCGAATGTAGGCAAAAGTTTGGCAAAGAAGTCGACATACTATTACTTTCTTACTTTCTATTACATACTATTACTTTACTATATTCACCATCATCTGATGACATGTTCTACAACTTTGTGAAGAAGTTACACTGAATAAAGAAACTTATTATTATTAGTATTATTCCGCTCGTCTAACAACGCGTATATAGCGTTTTCCTAGTTTATTTGAACACGGGAAATATTCTCCGGGGAATATTCCCTTGCGCCCATCACTACATACCTTGAATCAACCCTTCTGTTTCTCATTTCCTTGCCTCACATGCAACGTAGGGCCTACACACTAATCTACCCTGTTGCTGAATTAGTGTATGCCAGCCAGCAACCTACTCTAATTAAATTCCGGTCTAAAGTCTAATTCAAATTTTTATTTTTCATCCCCGTGCACCGCGGGGTCGTTAGGGGGATGGTACCGTACCTTAGTGCGCTTGCGTCTTTTTGTAAAGTATAGTCGAAACAAGAAGAAAACGTTGTGGTGTAAAATTTATATAATATATGTCTATTTTTTAGTATGTAGTATATTTTTGCTATTCTAGTGTGTAATTATTATGTGCAGGGAAATGACGTTTGAATATCAGTTTGATTTATGTTATTAAATATCGATATCTTATAAAAATCCTTCTCTAATTTAAATTACAAATGGTAAATTAGTACAGTTTAGACTACCTATACTGTACGATTTTTTCTTTTCACGTGACCATTTTCAAGTGATGTCGTATATCTTTGTAATATGAACAACATTTCCCCCCAAATTATGTGCTCCAATCACAAATTCAAGTATAGTTTGTTTGACCCAACTTTTCTAGTCACTATGGTAACCTGACAAACATGCAAAAATATTGTTATGTTTACATTATTGTTAAGAGAGCCGACTATTCCGTTAGATGGCAAGGTACTAGACTATTCTCCCTTTCAATATTCTTACAATACTCACAGTTATTCATAACTTATACGGACTTATACCATACAAATGAGATAATTAAATAGAATTCTGACGAAATATACCGGCACAGTAGCTGAGTGGTTAGCTCACTTGCTTCGTGTGATCCGGGAGGTGAAGGGACATATCGGACCCGGTTCGATCCCCGCCACCGTCCATCTTTATAGGAGTTTTTCGTGGTTTCCCTCTGTAGTCTAGGCTAATGCCGGGATGGTTCCCACAATATAGGCCACTACCGCTTCCTTCCCACTATCCTTCCCACTACCCATAAAAACCTTCATCTCATCATCCCATCATCTAATTAATCATTCATCCGACGCCAATAGATCTTAGTAATCATTACAGTGCGTCGTTGAAAACCCAATAAAATTCTGACGAAATGTCAACCAAACATTTGAAAAAGATTTCAACAAAAACATGCAACATGAATGTCTTTGAAAACTCAATACCATACTTTGAAAAAAAAACGCAAAATATTTAGCTGACCAACAATCCAAGTACCGTAGTTTCTAATTAGGTTACAGGAGTAATAGAATAGTTGGTTGAACTGTTAGAGTACACTTTACGTATGTGTTTGTATAGATAGTTATAGTGTATTACATAAGTTAGTTATATAGTTAGGGTATCCAAGCTTAAAACTATAGTTTACAGTATTATTATACTAGCGGCAACCAAGTCGTCTTCTATATATATATATATATATATATATATATATATATATATATATATATATATATATATATATATATATATATATATATATATATATACACATACCATCTTTTATCTTTCTTCTTCACTAATTAATGGTATATATCTCTCTAAGATTGATACAAGCGCACCACTTCCGACTACCAAGCAATACGTACAACTTTCCACTTGCCCCGTTGGCCGAGGGAATTGCGGGCTACTGAAGTGCACTTTCAACTTTGCATAGGAGAATTATTATATAACATCCCCATCCCCCCTTGTTTCTTCGTCCTTATTTTCTTCGCCCTGCAAATATATGTGTAATATATATATATATATATATATATATATATATATATATATATATATATATATATATATATATATATATATGTATGCGCACTCCAGGAATGAACCCCTATTTTTATATTGTTACATCCCAGGAGCAATAAGTCTTCGTTGAGATTCCCTATACTGTAGACTATTTTTACAATCTTATATGATGTACTCAAATTCAGTAGTGTTGGATGGTCGAAACCACCGCGCGCTAAAGATGTGAGAAGCAAAAGACTATCGTTCGTTGCCGTCAATACTTGTACATGAATTTTATTTGTCTCTTCGTATACCTACGAGATGATGTTTTGGGCGACCGTTCACCCGTATTCCACATCACTAACGCACGGGTGGTTCGCGCCTTCTTTCGTGGATACAATTTGAGTGGCAAATATTTCCACATATGTGTATACTTGTATGTCCTCGAAAGAAAATTCGGTCGTCGACCAACTATAAATAATTGTAAAAATGTATGAAATTGTAGAGAAACTCACTTCATCATTGAACATTTAATGCTTTTGAAAGATGTAGTTATGTTTCTAACTGTAAATATCGTCCTGAAAATTACGGCCCATAAAAAAAATACTACATACATACAAATGTGATGTGGATGATTTTTGTTATGTTGGTATGTAAGTTACCTGCATCCACGAAAGAAGATGTCTATGCGAACTCGACGAACACAAATGTGGTGTTTTGAGGACTTTGATATTTTGATTCATCATCATCACCATTAAGACTAAAACCGATGTAGATCGTCCGCCCTCGTGATGTCACAAAATATAAAAACCAATCAAGTGGACAGTGAAGCAGGGGAAAATAGGGAAATAATCAATCAAAGTATCTAAAATTTCCCCTGCTTCGTATAAGTCAGGCTCATTTACATTGGTCAATTCCTTCGTTCAAAATAGAGTATGTTGAACGATTAGGTAGTTATTCGACAATTACAGAATGTTTCCAATGATTCTGCTATTATATGATCTTCTTCCATGAATACAAGTGTATATATATATATATATATATATATATATATATATATATATATATATATATATATATATATATATACATATATATATAAATATACACATATATATATATATATATATATATATATATATATATATATATATATATATATATATGTATATATATATATATATATATATATATATATATATATATATATATATATATATATATATATGTATATATATATATATATATATATATATGTATATATATATATATATATATATATATATATATATATATATATATATATATATATATATATATATATATGTATATATATATATTATATATATATATATATATATATATATATATATATATATATATATATATATATATATATATATATATATATATATATAATATGTATGTGGTACTGTGTGTTACTGAGATAGTATCATAATATATGAACCCAACGACTGCATTGTGCTTTGTTTGCTTGCTATAAAGTAGTTTTGCGGTTAAGAGTTATTACTTTCCATTATCGGGTTTAACTTTAAGCTGCACACCACTCGAGAAGGAAGGGCTGTTCAGTAGATATACTTGGGTCAAGGTTTCGAACGACCGTCCCCCCTATCCGACATCACTAGCGCGCGTATGGTTCGCTCTTTCTTTCGTGGATACGATAATATATATATATATATATATATATATATATATATATATATATATATATATATATATATATATATATATATATATATTTATTCTTGTAACCAGGAGAGATCAAGGTTCCGAGTGACCGTCCCCCCTATTCCACACCACAAGCGCGCGTACGTTTCACTCCTTCATCTTTTCTGGATTCAAGAACATATATGTAGCCATGAGAGATTAAAGTTCCGAGCGACCGTCCCCCCTATCCCACACCACTAACGCGCGTACGTTTCACTCCTTTCGTGGATACATGAATATACTTGTGACCCCAAGAGATGAAGGTTCCGAGCGACCGTCCCTCCTATGCCACACCACTAACGCGCGTCGGGTTCGCACCCTCATCACGACTACAACTATAGTTGTGGTGTCTATATGGTACCCCCGAGTTGTAAAGTCCGTGATAGCAGTGTTGACCCGGCCCTCTGTTGACAATATCATCTTGTTGACGGCGTGGAGTTGATCAAAGGGGTGTCGACTAGACTGGCACATCAATGGCTTTCATACTAATATCATTTCCGACGATTTAGTTTTGAATAATTTACTTGTGTAGACATAATGCCGGTTGTTGTGTAACTATGGTCGCGATGTAGTGATACCAACCTATTTTATCATAATGTAAAGGAGGTGACTCAACTCGGGTCTTGAAAGTGAAATATTTCCGGGGTCAGAATCTGAGTTCAGCGTCCCGATTGTCTGTAGCGCAACTATCGCTTTTATATCAAACCATTTAAGACAAGAATGCTCAACAATGCTATATACACGGTCCAGTAGAATTATAATGTTAGCAGTTGGCATTTGTTATTTTACGAAAATTATATAGATTTTGTGAGTTGAACAATGCCACCGGTACCGTAGCCACTCTTATCTACATCTAGTTCACAAGGGAATCCGCTAAATCGCGACAGGCAATCGGGAAGTTTGGCTCTGAACTGACCGCAAGAAACCACAAATGTCTTCCATGTTATTAGTATCGGAGTTGGGTCAACTTCTTTATACTATGATAAAATAGGTTGGTATCACTACATCGTGCTATGGTTGTGCTTGTAATGCGAAGTGGGTGAACTGCGCTGTAAAATGGTCCCACAAACGTTTGACTGTAATTAATAATTTCAAAATGCTATTGGATAAAACGTTTCAAGACGTTTACGTATCAAATAACATTTCATCACTTCGAAAAGATTATTTTCTGTAAAAGTTACTTTCGATTGAAATATGTGGTTAGTAAAAATTGGGGTAGTTTTTGGCTTATGAACATTGAGGAATTAGAAGAATGTTTGATTATTGTTCGCTTAACGACCCCACCAACAGCTAGGTTATGCGGGGGTACGAATGAGCAGGTGATAATGAAACTATGATGTGATGATAAGGGAAGGTCGTTCTCAAAAAATCACGCCTAATGGTGACTTCAGTTTCTGAAGCGGTGCCTCAGCTGACTGAGCTACGGAGAGTGGCTACGAATAATATTGAATTTCACAACCTTGTACTAATCGATGACTGTACCAATTACCAACACATTTCATATTTTCATAAAAACTAAGTTCTATCATTTTTTGGCATATATAGGTCAAGATTATTACACTTGATTTCACTTCATCTTGATTTTAAAGCTAGTGAAGTAAGTGTAAAGGAAGAAGTTATTTTTATGTGAAAAAGTTCAACTACATGTGGATTCATTTTTAAACTTTCAAGAGCCATCGCGTTGAAAGTTTCAATTTTTGTCCCAAACAGGGACTACATCATATTTCTTTGAATATCTTTTCATCTAGAGGAAGATTTTAAAAATATTTTGTTTCTCAATTCTTAACTATATCTGGGCCCAGATTCACAAGGAGTCCCATCTTTTGGACGCTCTGAATTGCTGGTACCATTGCACCGAGTCAGGACCCGTGTGTTGGTCCTCACTCAGTAAAACAGTCGTAGCATGAAGACGTCCCAAAGATATAATTCTTTATGAATCGGCCATACATTAAAAATTAGTCAAAATCATTTTTTTTTATGAAATTGGTCGTTTCACTCTAATCGTTTTCTATGTAATCACGGTAGGCGTATGGAACTATACGTCTTGACAACCGCTATTCATCGGACCACCGGTCTGTATCTCACCACATGCGGACGTTGTTGTTGTTGTTGTTGTTGTTGTTGTTGTTGTTGTTGTTGTTGTTGTTGTTGTTGTCGTTGTCGTTGTTATTGTTGTTGTTGTTGTTGTTGTTGTTGTTGTTGTTGTTGTTGCGCAGCCCAAACTAACCTGAATAACCCAACCTAACCCTAACTAACACAACCAAACAAACATCCCAAACTAATTCAATCTAAATTAAAACTAATCCAAAACCTATTCCCGGTCCGAAGAGTAGCCACTTGGATCCTTATTGGTGTTTAAACTCGGTAAACGCGACGGCCAAGCAGCAACTTCGGCTGTAAAACGTTTAAAACGCGTCATCTCCGTAATAAAGTTCCGACCGTTCGAGTCTATATACTAATTAACTCGACTATTATTCATGAAAACTGTGTCCCATGCGTTTAATTACGCGCGAAAGTGACGTATACTGTTGTGGTCACATAAACTGGTCGATTAAACTGAATTAGAATGTATCTTAAAGAAAATATACTGATAAAATACGCATTAAAACTAGAAGACAATGTGCACGATGTAGTGATACCAACCTATTTTATCATGATAATTATAAAGTAGGTGACCCAACTCCCATACTGATAACATGGAAGGCATTTGTGGTTTCTTGCTGTCAGTTCAGAGCCAAAGGTCCCGATTGCCTGTCGCGATTTAGCGAATTCTCTTGCAGATAAGAGTGGCTACGGTACCGGTGGTATTGTTGTACTAACAAAATCTATAATTTTTGTAAAAAACAAATGCACAACTGCTAACATTATAATTATACTTGACTGTGTATAGCATTGTTGTTTCATATAGTTCGATATAAAAGCGATAGTTACGCTACAGGCAATCGGGACGCTGGACTCAGATTCTGACCCCGGAAATATGTTATTTCCGAGACCTGAGTTGGGTCATCTTCTTTATATTATGATAAAATAGGTTGGTATTACTACATCTTGCAATGTGTGTTTACACCCTGCACGCATACTCTGTGAAAAAATTAGCTGTTAAATGTGCGCAGTTTTAATTTGAATTAAAATTAAAATTTCTGATTGGATCATTTTATATGATCCGAAGTGTACTCAACTCCATGTTTTCCTAGACAACGAGATTATCTCCTCTTTCGGAGATCAACGGTTTTATCTAGTTTCTAGAAAAGCGAACGCAAAAGTTTAATAACATGATAATAAAATGATCGTGAAGAACAAATATGCTGTCAGTTTGGTTAATCTTTATCGTGTCTGGAAAATATATTTCGCATTGTGAATATGTGAGAAGTTTGAAAAACTTCTGTACTCACGCGTGTTTTCCCCTGACAATTCGTTGACAAAGTCCCTCCATATCCACACTTCCATCACTGTCATTCCGGCGATTACTATTCGGACAAAACAAAACGACATCCAATAAAATGTCGATTTCTTTTTCCCTTTTTCCCGTGTTTGAGATGTTTTTGTCTTCTTTGTTTGTCAAACTAGAGTTAATATGATGAGTTTTCTTGTTGTTTTGTCCGCGAACGACCAAGTGAAATAACTGAAATCGTGTTTCAGTATGTCCTGGGCATAATGGTTTTCACTCATCTATTTTACATTTTCTTTTAAAATGTTTCGTCTTTCTCTGTAGCTCAGTCAACCGGTTTAGAAACTGAAGTCGTCGTTGGGCGTGGGTTCGAGTCCCGCATAAGGCATCTTTCTTTGTAAATGTCTTTTCACTTATCATAACTTCATAAACACATTGTCACCTGCTCATTCGTATCCCCGTATAACCTAGCTGTTGGTGGGGTCGTTGAGCGAACAATAATCATCATTAAATGTTGAATTCTCATTTATATCAAATGATATCGATACATTTTATGTATTATTGTTGTTATTTTTGTTAAATTTCTTGTACTCTTATAATGATTGTTCTCGTAAGTAGGTAAGGCTATTTATAAGTGATGTCGTACATTGTTGTAATAAGTAGACAACAATGCCCTCCTAATTGTGTTCCCAAATCACAACTTCCGTATAAGTATATTTGTCCCTAACTTTTCTTGTTGTAATTTTAATCTGGCAATTATACTATCTCATACAACAAGCTTAACTCGCTACTATTTCACACTTTAATCCAAACTATATATAAAAAAAACAAAAAAACAAATTGAACAAAAACCTAATACACATGAATTAAAAGTGTTGAAACTAAAAGTAGGCAAGGTGTTAGCCTTTTGTACAGAAGTTGGCGCGTATCTATAGCCTATCGTAAATTGCAATAAAGTTGGCTGGTGTAGTTAAACTTTCGACTTTTGTTTCCTAAACTTAATTCCGAGTTGCTTTCAGGATAATCAACCTAATTAAAGGGTATTACAAAGTCGAATCATTGAGTTAACACTTTGGAAAATTCGTCTTGTCTCTTATTTTTGCCTCTCATAAAATAGACATATTATATATATATATATATATATATATATATATATATATATATATATATATATATATATATATATATAATTTGCACAATATATATATATATATATATATATATATATATATATATATATATATATATATATATACACTCTTCCGCACTTTCTTGTCGTATACCCTCTTCCGTCGTTTGTTATATCTTCTCCATCCATTCACTGATGTCTTCACCGTTGTTCCTCTCCCTCCTCCTACTCAATTCCATTTAACAACATTTTCCTTTGCACACCCTCTATATATACTATAGCTCATTCTCTTTCTTCATCCCACTCTCCTTCCTCCCCCCCACCTCCCCTCTTCCTTCGAGATCGCGCACAGTTTCTTGTTTTTTTTTCTCTTGGCTTGTTGCAATTGACGTCTGCACAATTACACTCGAACGCCCCCCGACGTACAATTCGCCTTATTACGGATAAGCAAACTCGAGCCGGCATGAGTCCCCATGACTACCACCACACCACACCACGCCGCGAAGATTGGCTACCCGAGAGTAACTTCTACACAAATTGAGATAGATTATAGAGGATAGAATCTTGGGAGATTATATTTCGCGCGCAAGAGTTTTCAACTATATATATATGTTCTATCTGTGTTGTTCACTTTTAGTTCTTGATTAAATTAGTCGTTTTACTTCGTAACGCCCGCTGGCGGGTGTTGAATTGATTACGCGTTTATATTTTGTACTGTTCAATTCGTTTCTATGTCTATATATATATTCATCTTGGTTCAAGTCTTTAGCAGTTTCTTGTATTGCATCATTAGACTTTGGATTGTTATACTTGTATTCACGAAAGACTGAAGTCGTCTACCAACATAATATTCGTAAAAAATTTTGTAAACGTAAATCTCTTGGTAATTTCGGGGATTTGATAGTTTTGTAATATGTAGTTGCATATCCAATCGTAAATCTCGATCTTAAATATCATAATTATCTGAAAAAAAATCAGAGCTATACAAATATGAAGACGTTATTTGTGTTTCTTGTATTGGTAACGACTTTTTTTTCATGGATATAAATACAATTGTATATTCAAAGTTCATTTAGTTGTATGGTCTTAATTTAGGGGTTACATAGATCTTGAAAGAAAAAAAAGACAAAAGTTTGAAAAAAGCGAAGAAGCGTACTCGCCCTTGATAACTAAATGTTATAGGCCTAATATCCAAGATCTAATGATATTGCTGTCTTGCCACTGGTAGTTGGTTATGTGTTACTTCACAAAATGTTATTTACCGGATGTATTTGAGTAAGTTCTGAAGGTGGTACATTATCCCACCGTATTTATTCCATCGAGTGGTGATTATTTCACCAAACAAAGGCGTTCATCCCTCACTTCCAAGACAAAACCCTCTCCATTTAGGGAGGTCACGAGAAAGAGACAATGCTCTGTATGAGAGAGTGGGCGAGAGAGAGAGAGAGAGAGAGAGAGAGAGAGAGAGAGAGAGAGAGAGAGAGAGAGAGAGAGAGAGAGAGAGAGAGAGAGAGAGAGAGAGAGAGAGAGAGAGAGAGAGAGAGAGAGAGAGAGAGAGAGAGGTAGAGAGGTAGAGAGAGATATTTTCTTCCCGAGAAAAACCAATTAAAAGCTCGTGAATCAGGAATCAAACCCATGCACTCTCTTTTCACCCCATCAAGGGACAATATCTCGATCACCCATTGTCTTTCTGTCCCCCCCCCCCACTGCCCCCCTCTGCCCCCCTCGTCTCGCGACACCCAGCACGTACAATGCAGTTTGATTAAATACTCTTGCCTTTTGTTGTTTTCAGTCCGCGTCTCCTGCCGTCCCCACGGCCGACGTGCCCGCCGTACACTTCGAGCCCCAGGTCGCGATGTTGTGCCCCGAGGTCAACCAAGGTCAGAGCCAATCCTACCACTCTCAGTACATGAGCGAGGCGGGTCATTGGGTCACCGACCTTGATAACAAGGCGACCTGTCTCAAGGATAAACTGCAGATCCTGGAGTACTGCAAGAAGGTAGGATTAATCATCATCTATTGTGGTGTTCACGAGGGGTTATAACAACTCTTGAAATCTAGTGCATACTTGTTATGAAATCTCCCTGAAATCTCTTGAAATATGAAATCTGGTGTACACTTGTCATGAAATCTTCCTGAAATCCCTAGAAATCCTCTTGAAATTTCTAGAAATCTTCTTGAAATTCGATGAAATCTCCCTGCAATCTC
Source organism: Brachyptera risi (assembly GCA_964007535.1). Lineage (NCBI taxonomy): Eukaryota > Metazoa > Arthropoda > Insecta > Plecoptera > Taeniopterygidae > Brachyptera > Brachyptera risi. Next base: position 44,076,834 of record OZ023331.1, on the reverse strand, counting down.
TTGAAATCTGAAATCAAGTGTACACTTTTCATGAAGTCTTCCTGAAATCCCTAGAAATCCTCTTGAAATTCCTAGAAATCTCCTTGAAATTCCAAGAAATCTTCTTGAAATTTGATGAAATCTCTTGAAATCTGAAATCTGAAAATTGGTACTTATTTTTGACAGTGGTGGGGTCAAGTTAAGGACTTGACTTGAGATAGAGAGTCAAGTCACTATAACAGACCGACAAACCACCGCAACCCGCAATACACCTTGATCCACCCTTTCGTTAGGGGTAAGTCGGTGGTCAAGTTATTGGGTATTTGAGGTCAGCTTGGGGTAACATGATGAGTCCCTGGGGGACTTTTGAATCGATGAATGTTTTGATGGCCTCGAACTACGATAGGTCGATAGTCGATCGTTTTCATTTTTAAATCAAATTTGTCCAAATATATGTTCATATATTCAACTACTGACTAAATTTAGAAGCCTTTTTTCAATCTTGATGAATTTCTTCTTTTCAAACCACACTAGACAACCATTCTACCTTATTATTGCATCGTTCTGCTATCCTTTTCTATCATCTTTTTCTGTCCGCTTATTTTTCATTCCCATTTTCAAAGTTTTGATATTTCCCATTCTTGTATTAGGTATAAATCTGTGGAAGAATGAATAAAGACAAGGAATACTTTTTTTGTCGTAAAACCCAGAATTACTGACTGAGACTTATGATCAGGCCTACTCGAGATTTGTTCCTGTCACCGATTATTTTCTATCGTCTTCTTTCAAGTGATGTCACACATTGTTGTGGTAAATGGACAACAATGCCCTTCAGATTGTGTTTCACATCTTCGGTATTAGTTTCTTTGTCCCCCCTCCTCTCTTCCGCTTTAACGTTCCCGTAGTTGCTATGGTAACCCAGGCTGTCTCCCTACAGGCCTATCAAGTCATTGTGCCCACCATTCCTACTTTCCCAGGAGAATTACAACTTGCTTAGAATCTCACAATTCTCAAACGTAACAAAGACAAAATGACTGTTTTATGTGTGTATCTGTTTAGTATTTTGAAGCTCAATGATTTTCACGAAAGGAAATTACGTATAACATCATCATCATCAAAAACCCTGAAACTAGATTTTAATTTCAGGATGAAAGTATTAATTCATCAAATTTGAGAGAAAACTGAAAATCATCATCTCAATTTCATAAATTATAATTTATTTATTTTCCCTCCAGGACGCAGCCATTTTTTCTTAGTTGTGACGTAGACATTCTTGATTCTGTTCATGCTTATATACAGAATCGGAAATGTCTACGTTATGACCCACGGTCTATAGAGGACCAAAAAAATATCAGAAATTGAAAAAATGATTTCTAGTTTCCTCCAAAATTAGGGAAATAAAATAGCGTCATTATTGATTGAAATCTAGTTTCAGGGTTGTGATGTCCTTTAAATATTCGAAGCTACAGGTAGTTCGTATATTTTCGAAATGTTCATAATTATATTCAGTTGTTAGACGACCGTTTTCTATCCCGATACAAGTATTTGTATACTTGCTGTCACATAAGGTGGTCAATAGTCTTATTCAATGCATTCATGAATACATTTACTGACATTATGCTAATTTTCCATACTTTCCCCACACAAGTTTTCTTTTCATAAAATTGAAATACTTTTTTCAACATTATTTGTAGAATACTATTCAAAAATGGTTTGAAAAAAGTGATGAAAATATTGCAGGATCCCTCTTAAGGCTACATGTTCATTTTTACCATATTACTTCAGCTGTTTGCTGACAAAATACTCGCTATGGACTAAATTTATTGTTTTACGATACCCGGCCCCTCCACCAAAAACTAGGATCTGAGCGTTGATCTTTGATTTGAGGTGTAGAACTGGTCTAAAGTAAAAGTCAATTTTCTGTGCATCTGATATTCTATGGAATATCCAAGGGTCAGTCTAGCCAGGTAGATACAATTCTTCTACCTTCATTGTTTGAATCTTCTATAGTAGGCATACGATATTTTTGTAATTGTTATCGTTAAAAATAGTTTTTATCGTTTTGTTACCATGTGTTCTATTGAAACATTCCATCTTGGAAACAAAATATAGACAACGACTGTCGTTCATAGATAATTACATTTCATGAAAATAGTAGCAAAACTGAGTAACAAATGCTTATAAATTGAAAAATACATTCATGGGTAGATATAGTGTTTATTTACGGTGTGTAATACTCGAGGGGTTAACAACTGTTGAAATCAGGTGTACGCTATGAAAAGAATGTAGCAAAATCACTCTTGACAGACAAAATCAAGAAAAATCACCGGAATAAAAAAAATCGAGTGAAATCAGAATAATCACAAAGAATAAAAAAAAACACTCGGTATTCAAAAATTACAGGAATCAGAAAAATCACAACAAATAGAATAAAACACTCGAAATCGAAAGATCACACAAAGTTAAAAAAAAATCATTCGAAATCAACAAAAATCGAGTGAAATCCTAAAAATCACTAGAAATCAAAATAAACCGAATGAAATGAAAACACGCTCAAAACTAAAAAAAAAAAAAAAAAAAAATGGAATTCCGAATATAAAAAAATCACACAAATTCAAAAAATAAAAATTGTAATTTCGTAATCGAAAATCAGGTGTAGACCCACACAAAATATCACGTTGTTGATCGACTCGGTAGTGCCCAAACAGGCCACTGTGTTTATCGGACTGGACATTTGGGCTACTTGCCAACCGTGGAGTGCACGCCACTGGTGCAGCCCGACCCGGCGCCTCGTAACACGCTCTCATATCGAACACGGCTCCTCGCAATATGTTGCGGAAATAAATCACCAAATCGGGCACATTCCGAAAACCAATCCCACGGCCACGTGGATATAATATATTTGTGCAGTGCAGTAAATCAATTATACCCCTAGCTGACATATCGAGTACAATTATTATTATATTTGCTACTATATATTATCGACAGCTTATAAATTTATTTTCACTCTAGGTCGTGAGTCAATGTAACTGTAAGTTATTTCGTTTACTTTATAAAGCGATATTTAATCGAGATACTTGTATTCGCTGAAGGAGAAGGTCTCCTACCCAATAAATAATGGGTGAACACATCGGAATTTACCTAATGTCGCTGCAGCTTTGAAGATTTAACGCTTTTTAAAGATGCAGTTGTGTTTTTTCATCGTCAATCTTGTCTTGAAAAATGAAAAGACCCTATATATATGTATCTTTATTCAGACTCTGTCTTACATTAAAAGATTGCAAAAACACAGAATAAAAATCAATTAATTAAAATATAAAACAAATTATCAATAACAACATTTTAGAGAATAACAAAATAAATATAATTTGACTAGGTTTGAATAAGAAAATGTAGAAAAGAGAAATAATTGAATGATGATAAGGAAATCATACAAAAATTAAAAAGGGGAAAGAAAGAAAAATAGTATGCGATGAAAACAAAATTGGAAATCAAAGCTGAAGACTATAAAGATGATGTCGTAAAATTTGTAGGGATACTACATGCTATACAAATAAAACTGTTATGTTAGTGTCGGTTATGTTGGTAATAAAACAGTCTTCTTTCGCGGATAGAAGTATGGAAATATTGGAATCTTAAATTCAAACAAAATCGCTCAACAAATCAAACAAAATCGAACAAAAAATCAAAATCAAACTCAAAATCAAACAAATTCAAAACAAGAATAGTCAATGTATGAAATTACGCCAGGAAAGACAATCGCTGTAGACACGCAGTTTAATTCAATTAATTCAATCAATTTAAATGAATGATTTCATTAATTTTATTCAGTTCAGCTTGAACTGAAGTAAAAGTATTTTTTCTTCGTGGCCAAATCAGTCAGCTTTGCTATATTACATAGGATTGTACACAAATCAGTCGAACAGGAAAATGGACTTTCACTTTTATTGGTTCTAGCTGTACAACTTATTTCTGTACATTGTTGTTTGAAAGAGGTATTAAACTCATAGGCCTATATCTTTAGAATTTCTCAGACCACAGGATGTACAGTAGTTCTCATATATAATTGAAAATAGTACAAATTTATTGTAGAAATTCAGCTTGGCTTTTCTGTTTACTGTAGGTAACTACAAAATAGAGTATAGTTCAGTAGTTCGGAAAATTTAATTCAGTACAAATTTCATTAATTTCGAATGCCTTCCAGCTTCAAAAAGTTCTTTTATACAAATCCGCACTACAATTTCATTACTATATGTGATACAATCTATATTACCTCATGTTTCATAACCTCATATTCTGTTTTATAGTATAAATGTGAACTGTTATTGAAATATAAGTTTTTTTACTCGTTCTGTTCTCCATTTTCATTTCCATAACGTTATGTTTGATTGTTATTGTTGTGTACATTGTGCAGACAATAATGAATATACACACACACACACACACACACACACACACACACACACACACACACACACACACATATATATATATATATATATATATATATATATATATATATATATATATATATATATATATGTACATACATACATACATGTATCCATGAAAGAATGTTGCCAACATTACAAACACAAATATCATTTCAGATAGCGCAGTCCTGGTGTTAAAGTTCATTGTTTTTCACAGTAATCAAAATGAGACGGTGATATCGCCCTTGTTGTGTCTCGTCCAAACGATCCTACTTTCATCCATAGCCTCAATCGGGAAACAATGATTTTGTAGATGAAAAAAAGGGAAATATTTGTATTTCAGGATCTTATGATTTTTTCAGAACGAGTTTCTATATGAAAAACACAACAGCATCTTTCAAAATCGTTAAATTCTCGGATTCATAGCGACATTTGTAATGACACAGTTCTTACAATTATTTATTTGGTAGATGACCTTCCCAACAAGTACGAACTGAGACGTGTGGTCGAGTAGGTAATACACCGAACCATCATTCAGGAGACCGGGGTTCGATTCCCGCCACGGTCGATCATCCTGACGGTTTTTTTCGTGGTTTTTCTTCGACGATCAGGTCAATACTGGGATGGTTTCTCAACAACAGGCCACTACCAACTCCTTCTCACTATCCAAAAACACTTTATAAAATAACATTTCATCTCATCTTCCCACCATCTCATATATCATTCACTGACGCCAATAGATAGTAGTCATCAGTACAGTGCGTCCTTAAAGCCATTATAAAAAAAGTGTTTACAAAACTCAAATGAACCGTCTTGAAAATTTTGTCTGATGTCAAATAACAATAAAGTTTATCACAGAAACATTTTATTAAAGCTGCATAATGAAGGCTTTGAGTCTATACATGGACTTGAAGCTGCAGGGTTTTGAATGAACCGTTAAAGATTCCGTTCATATCATCATCCCACCATCTCATATATCATTCACCGACGCCAATAGATCGTAGCCATCAGTGCGTCGTTGAATTAAATATAAAATAAGAATAAATAAAACAAGTACGAATGCGTGTTTGACACATGGATGGGCTCATTCCATGCGATGTCACTCGACCTGTTCATCACACAGACCGACTATATACCTAATTGCGAGATTGTTAAATGTTGTGCCAAGTTGCCAGATAGCAATTAGAAGTCGTGTCTCCGGTTCAACGCGCAACGCCCTCCCGTCGCCATGGTTACGGGTCCGGAGAGATGGGGTCACGTGACGACACGGTGCTGTTGTCGCGAGGTTTCACGCTTAAAGGACATCACAATCCTGATACTAGATTTTAACGAATAATGACGATGTTTATTTCCCTAATTTTAGGGAAAACTAGAAATCATAATCTCAATTTTCAGAAGTTATGGCCGGTTTTACGAATAATACATATTTAGTTGAGTTTAGTTTATTTTAGTTTAGTGCAATAATTAGTGGGTTAACTTGTTATCACCCTTGGTTACCAATGGTATTTCTGTACTCCAATTGATAATTAGCTTAATCAACACATTTTTACTATTGATAATATGGGATTACCAGTAGTAAAAATGTGTTGATCAACTTTATTATTAATTGGGGTGCAAAAATACCATTGATAACCAAGAGTAATGAAAATTTAACCCATTAATTATTGCTTCATCAACAAAATATGTATTATTTGTAAAACCGGCCCTTAATCTATTTGTCCTCCAGGACATTTTTTCGAATCTTGACGTAGACGTTACTCGATTCTGTTCATGTTTTTTTTTATACATAATCGGTAATGCCTACGTCACGACTCATGGATGGTCTCTCTACGACAAGAAAAAATTCGAATTTCTGAAATTGAGATGATGATTTCTCTTTTTATCTATCTGTGGATAGTTTTATCTAAAATTCGGGAAATGAATATTGTTTTTATTCATCAAAATCTATTTTGAGGGTTGTGGTGTGCTTCAAGGGGTTGAAAGCAAGGTGCTTACACAATAGAGAAATTCATCTTCATTATTTTCTTCTATGTTCATAAACCAGTGTCATTGAATACAAAAATATATCAAACTCAAGATAATTTTATGCTCTTTAATTAATATGACATTCCATGTTTGTGAATCCAATCAGTTTTAAGATAATACGTCACTAAATACCAAGAATGTGATGCAATTCATTGACGTGTCAGCTCAAAACTAATTGAATTCACTCAGAATGACGTATATTATTAAAGAGCATGCAATTGTCTTGGAGTTGATATCATCAATTTATGTATTCTATATAAAAAAACTTTATTAAGTCTCTGTCTGCTCACAATAAAGTTGCCCGAACACACAGAATAACAAGCAATAAACAAACATTTAGGCCCGGTATTACCAATTCCAGTTAGCCTTTATCTGACAGTTCAAACTTGTTATCACCATGGTTACTTATGCTATTTGTTTCCACCAACTCTCAGATAAATACTGACTGGCCGTGGTAATACAGAGCCTAAGCCCATTCCAGTCCCTACTTGTCCTATTCAAGAAAGAGAATTTACCAACATCTGATCTCAAAATTTGAATAAGCAAAAAGATTGAAGAAAAATTTGAAATTTGAAAAAATTGAAGAAAAATTTGAATAATAGCATAAGTAACCATGGTGATAACAAGTTTGAACTGTCAGATAAAGGCTAACTAGACTTGGTAATACCGGGCCTAAGTAAGTTACTTAATAGTTTCTCTCAGGCCCGATATTACCAAGTCCAGTTAGCCTTTATCTGTCAGTTCGAACTTGTTATCACCATGGTTACTTATGCTATTTGTTTCCACCAACTCTCAGATAAATACTAAATTACAAATCTATATTATGAATGTGCTTATATGAATGATCAAATGAGGCAGCCTATTATGAATAAATGCAAAAAAATGAATGAAAGAACACGGGGGAATTATTATATCAAAAAAGGAATAAAAATAAAATGTAAGTAAGTGAAGATTATTTTTATCTTGGATAATCTTCGATTATATTTATCAGTTCCCATTATTGCTTTTTTTTTATGAATGTTGGATATTAAAAAACAAAAATCCGTGGTAAATTTACTGGATTTTTTTTCTATATTTATAAGTATGTTACAGTGAATTTGTTGTGTTTACATAATGATTGTGTTTTGTGTGTTTATGTTATGAATTTTCTGTGTGCTTAGATCGAATATCTCTATTTGTACGACAACTGTATGTATTTTGTCTGTATTTTGTTGTATTTTTCGTGTATTTAATTCTGTTTCAGAAATGTATGTAAATTATGTGTCAAACTCGTTTAATGTAAGGACGGCCTTGCCGAATTTCACTAGCAATGACGATTTTATAATGATAATAATATCCTTTTTCATTCAATTAATTATTAATTGATAATAATTGAAATAATAATTTCATAATTAATTAATTCATAATTAATTTTTATTAGTTCGTTATATTCAATTAATTAATAATTAATAATAATTAAAATAATAATTCCATAATTAATAATTCATAATCAATTTTAATTAGTTCGTTATATTCAATTAATTAATAATTAATAATAATTAAAATAATAATTCCATAATTAATTAATTCATAATTAATTTTAATTAGTTCGTTATAACATTAAAAAACAAGAAAACCTGAATTTCTCTATTAATTTGGTATTATAAGCACCTTGGATGCACCCGTTTGATACGAATGACAATCACAGTGGAGACAGTATAGAGGGTAGATTACCGGCAGCCAGTGGCGTATAATTATACCGTAGGGGGCACATTCCCGTACGATTTAATCCAGTTTTAGCGGGGGTACTTCCGGGTTTTCAGTACACTTCTAGGCGCAGGTTTAAGCTTGTGGAAAACTTGAGACTTGGTTTATCTTGTACACGGAATGCACCCCCAGGGGCAAAACCACTCCGGGGCTGATGACTTGGGGGGGGGGGGGGGGGACATGTTGTAATATTCAAAATACGTATAAAGGATCCTCGGATATGCTAACATGTCACAAAGGATAAAGGATCCACGGTGAATGTATGCGAATCTACGTGTTATTTATAGAAATATAATTTATAAAATAATTTTGAATAATTGTGTAGAAATAGTGTCTTGATAATATTCATTTTGGAGAAGGAATTGGGAAATTGCAATAAGGTACAAATACAACAAGCTTAGCAATGCTAACTACTGTTAGGTATTTTCTGTATAGGCCTAACATATGTCATATTTAGGCATATGATGACAAAAATGTTTTCATTCTTTTTTTATGGGGGGTGGGGGAGGCATAATTTATAGATGAGCTCCAGGTTGATTTGAACCCCCATAGTTATTTTCACATATTTTATACCCCCAACAGCTATTTTTTTTTTTTTTTATTCAAGTTAGTCTAGAGTTGATTCTCGCCGCGTCACGGAGACGAAATTAATTCATTTTCTTAACTGATTGAAAAAAAACAACCCACTAACCTAACTTGAATAAATTAGTAACGATATTAACATAGTCTGTGAGTGATCCATCAATGTGAGCTATGGTAATAGGTAAACCCGGCTCCTCCACCAGTGAAGTTGAATGGGGTGAAACGGTTCAAAGTTGAAAGGTTTTAATCATGATATGCATGGCAATTAAGAGCCCGCATCTTAGCTGAGCATGTTTCTCTTCGAAATGCTCTACCCAAGTTTGATGTGCGTTTAGAAGTTAGATTGTGGGTTGAAAAGTGAAAAAAGGATAATATTAGAAGAGTTCCAGTAACTTCCGCTAGATGGGAGAGTTTTTCATTTCATAATTTGGACAAAATCTAGTTACATTACACATTTTGGCCAAGGAAATTGAGAAAACTGTAGAATAAAAGGCAAATCAAAGTTCCAAATATTGATAAGCAAAGTTGAACTTAAGGATGTGCGTTTGTAATTCATTTACACTATTATTCAGTAACCGGGAATTAAGCAATGAAAATCATCAAATTAGGCACATTTTGATTCAATAATTGCTCCATAATGAAATTATATTCTTCAATTTTCGATTAAGCATATCTAATTGTGAGGGTATCATCTATTTATTTCATTTTACCGCAAGTCTGTAGTGTTTGTAGTTCTTGAGACATATGTGGCGGAAGTGCACCCTGTAAATCTGTCTAAGATGCGGGCTCTTAAGCTGTAGACAGAATCGAGAGTAGAATACCTGTAGGGAGCCTAGATACTTGAAGAAGAGAGCGGACATTTTGAAGACTGTTTTCTATTGGCTACTGAAATATCTCTCGCATGGACGTTATTCTTTGTCCAGAACGTGTGTCAGACTGCATTACATCGGTTAGGAAACGAATTCAATTGAAATTTCTGGGCACAGATTCACAAATAATTTGATCTATTAGCACGTTCTGAGTTAATATTCACGAAAAAGTTTAGTCAAAAGTTCTTAGAATAGTTGGTGGTGAAGTTATCACCGGTCCCGACTGTTTTTAGTGGAGATAAAATACTCACCTCGCAACTGATTTCGATGATTTTGAAAATTTCGCTCACTCAGATTTAATTAGTATAAGTTATATTTACAAGATTAAAAATGAAAATCTAGAGGTTGCGAGTAGAGACACTATCCTGTTCTCAAATATAATGTTCAATATTAGATCCTAACCTCACAGCTACGAATTTCAACTGACAGCTGATAGAATTGACGATGAACAAAATGCAAAGCCTTCTTGATGATCAAGATCACTATCAAGAAGTTGAACATAAAATCATAAAAGTATATTATGTAACATTTTATTCATTCATTTTGACTTTGAATATCAACTAGTTAGGAAACAAGTAATTGATGTTCATATCGCGTCACTACAAACTAATTGACATGCCGCTCTTTGCTCACGTCGGTTGACAGTCCATGGCATCTTATTTATATATGAATACTTTATTAAAAAAATTAAGTCTCTGCCTCACAAAAGGTTGCCCATTAGGCACAGAATAATATAAAAATGGAAATAACAGATTAATAAATAGAGCAAAATGACAATACAAAAGCGTTTGATGAAAAAATAAATGATAATATTGGGCCATAACCTAGTAAATTGAATATTATAATTGATTACTTTATCAGAATAAGAAGAGGAAAGAACGAAATATTAAAAAAAAGAGAGGAAAAAAAATATTCAAAAAGTGATTTAAAAAAAGAAAAAAAATGCATATGATATGAAAGCGATACATTCAGGCCTACACACACGATTCATTCAAACCATACAAATGGTTTCTAAAAATTGAAATTGAACCTTTCAAGGCTAGGAGGACTATACTATAAATAAAACTATTGCTGAGGTTAAATCTTTTACAAAATTCAACAAAGAAGTGACTGGTAAGTTTACGCCACTTTTTGACAAGAAATGGCGCCCTCCATGCGCGGAAGTTCGCTCTCTCTAAGTATCTAGGCCTTCTAAATACCTGTATATTATCTATGAGACCGTGGAATTTGCATCGTTATTAATCTATGATGCCGTGAGAGAGAATGTGGCGGCAATTAATACAAATTCTAGACTGGTGGGATGGGGGGGGGGGGGGGGGGGAGTGAGCTATATTCATTAGTCTAGACTTGATAATTGACACTTTAAGAGTTATTTTTAGTTTGTTTTTTCCGCCGTGAGATATTAGTTCACAAAAGAGTTATCTTTTACGCTGAAAGGAATTTCATTATCTCAGAATGTTTGTAAATAACTTGAGCCGGTGAAAAGTCTTTTCTGAGTATATAAGATAGACTATACACATATTAACTGTAGATATGTATATTCCCTGTTTCATCCATCTTATGTTTTGTTATGACTATTGTAGTTACAGTTTGAAGCAGAAATAAAAGACTCTTTGCTACGTGGCCAAACCGGTTGACCATGTTATATTATATTGCGTTATAAGGTAACGACAGAAAAAGACTTTTACTTATGCTTCCAGCCGTACGTCACTCAATTGAATGACACATTTCATTGTAAACTTTCTTATATTCATCTATAGCTTCAATTTAAATTGATACCTTATATTTTCATCAAGATGGTAAGATCGCCCTTGTGGTGCCTCGTCCAAACGATTCCATCTTTCATACATAGACTTAATTGGGGAACAATGATTTTGTATCAAGTTTCGATGTTATAAAAAAAAAAAATATATATATATATATATATATATATATATATATATATATATATATATATATATATATATATATATATACATTTTTATTTTTTTCATTTTGTGAATAACCATCGTGCGGATCAATAAAGATCTTATATTACCTCATATCATTCTTCAAAGTATTTATTCGAACTTCGAAACTTTAATCCCGTATTTTCATCTTCAATATTGTTTCAATTAATTCTTTTGCGTGGCTCTCTTCATTTCCGAACAAACAGTCCGTTGATTTCTGGTGAAATATGTAACATTAATTTCGTATTCAATGTATGAATACATGCAAAAATGAATCGCACGATAACATCTGAATTGTTAAAACAGTATAAATTGAATTTCTATTTTCGTGTGCAAACTAGTACCAATGGGGAGATAAGGGCTTCGATCATCTGTCTCCCCTATCCCACCCGATTAACGCACGGGTGGTTCGCGATTTCATTTTACACGAATACAGTTATATATATCTACTCTTAATTGAACTTTTTTTATTATTCGATGTCACTTTACATTTTGATAAATCCGACACTGTCGTGACACATTTAATTATTCTCTCTCTCTCCCTCTCTCTGAAAATGTATCAAGTTGAGAAAATGTCTGGTTTTGTTTTGAATATTTCACGAGCTATATAAAATGACGGAAACAAGAGTCCTGTTTTTCCGTCCTCGATTTAGAAACTAAACTGTGAATAACTCGAACTGTCACTCGACATTTCCTAACCCCGTGTAACGACGCGATGTGACGTTATATTCGCTTCGGAAGTTTGCCCTGTCTTTTCTGCAATTTATATACGCAAAAACTTTCATTCGATTTTGGTGATTTTTTTTTTTTTTGAAATTCGAAGTGTTCCATTGGATAATTTTCACTGTTATACTTGTGACTCGTTCACCGAGTGATAACTCAACTCAAGTGTCTTAATTTCAGTTTCCCATTTTCAATTATATAGAAGCAGATAAAATGTATATAATTTCATTCGATAAATAATGTAATTAATTATACTGTTATGAACATGACGACTTATATTTAATTCATATATTTATATATATATGTTATATTATATATTATATATATTATATATATATTTAAATTGGAAAGTAGAAACAAAAAGATGGGATAGTGAGTATAGACCTAGTGACGCGCACTTGTAATAATAATAATATATATATATTTTTTCTTATTCACACATTTTTAGTACAAATTATAAAATCAGGAACTCTGCTACTAAATATCCTACAAAGGACATTATAATAGCTATAATTATAATAATACGTTTTATTGACAATTTATTGATTTCACATGCCATTCATATATATACTGAGATTAAAAATAATTTATATCAACATGGTTGAAATATTATACATTTTAAATTAATAGACTTGAATACATCTAGATTATTAATTTAAGAATATAGCTGAGACAATGTCGATGATTATTATTTCAATGTAGGATAAAATATCATATTACTAATTTAGAATTTTCGATCAATAAGCGTTTATAGATTATATAATTTATTCACTATAAATCATTCCAATTAACTGTTGAAATATGAGCCAGATAATAGTTTAAACAAGACGGAATATACTTTCCATCTTTTGCCAGTTTTTAAACTTAATCAAACAGCTGTCGTTATTTTTCTGTTTCTTAATTGAAAGTTGTTGCTATAGAGCCATTTCATTGGCTGATCTGTTTCGATGTATACAGCTAACTAAAGTATGTTTTTTTTGTTGTTAGTACAGTTTGGTTTCAAGTGCCGCGATACAGTTTATTTTCAGTCTACTGTTCAATCTCTTGTGTGAACTTTTAATACAGTTGATATGCACATTTGTTTGATCTGTAGCTTTTTCTCACGAGTATTAAGCCAGTGTAAACCGATCAATCTGTTTGGGGGATTTGAGAGATAGATCGCAGCCTCTATTCACATGGACTGTCGAACTGTGTTACCCCCCGCTGGCGTTGTTGTTGTTGTTGTTGTTGTTGTTGTTGTTCAGCGAGCACACTCAATTATCATCAATCAACCCGATCTGATTGATATATTCGAACTTGACCAAAAACATCTTTTCATAAAATAATTTAATCCAGCTTTATATACATTAGCTGAAACTACGATAGCACGTTGACGTATGCCATGCGTAGAGTTCGAAGCAAAAGTAAAATACCGTTTTTTGTTCGCCTCATTGTAGTGAAATCCTATGCATTTTCACAAGGATTACTGGCTTGGATGAGTATTGAAAGGACTTTTAATTTTGGTTCAAACCTGCAACTAACGATCCGACAAAAAAGCCACATTAGAGATTGAAGCCGTGTATACGTTTCTTTCTGAATATATATATATATATATATATATATATATATATATATATATATATATATATATATATATATATATATTTATATATATATATATATATATATATATATATATATATATTCACGTATATAAATAAAATATATATATATATATATATATATATATATATATATATATATATATATATATATACATGAACCATATGACCGGGAGGTGAGTGTATATCGGAACTCGGTTCGATCCCTGGCACCGTCCATCTTGACAGGGGTTTTTCGTGCTCTACCTAGCTGTAGTCTGTAGGACGCAATGCTGGCCTCGCCGAAATGGTTTCTCTAATATATGCCACTGTCACTTCTTTCCCACTATTTGAGAAACGTTCATCTCAACATTCCATCATTGATCATTCACCCGACGCCAATAAATCCAAGCTAAGCATTAGAGTGCGTCGTTAAACCCGATAAAACATGAATAAAATCGATCGTAACTAACACAAAGCTGCATGGTGCTTTCACTAGTTCAGAGAAATTCATCTTCACTATTTTTTTACATTTCTACGAAGCAGTGTAATTGAATAAAAAAGTATATCAACTCGGAATTTTTTTTTCATTTTTTTTATTTTATTTTAATTCAATTCAATTTTCATTTCTATTTCAATATCATTGTTATATAACATTCTGTTTTTCTGTATTCAATCAGTTTTAAGATAATACGTCAATTAACACCAATAATGTGATGCAATTCATTGACGTATCAATAAGTGATTGAATACACAACAATGGAATGTCATAATAAATCAAGAGCATATACAGTTAACTTGGAGTTAATATGCTTTGTTATTCAATTACCAGGCCCGGACTTAAGAATACAGCGCCCCTAGGCTGAACCTAGTATACTTATTTTCAAAATGTGTGTAAGACTGGTGTACAAATAAAAATAAATGAATAAATTCAATTTTTTTTTATGAAATATAAATATATATATATATATATATATATATATATATATATATATATATATATATATATATATAATATATATATATATATATATATATATATATATATATATATATATATATATATATATATATATATATATATATATATATATATATATATAGATATATATAGATATATATCATATATGAATATATTTATATAATGTGAAAACCACGAGGCACGTTAACGTATTTGCGCTCGTTACTCGACATTACCAATGACTTACCAAGTAATGGAATATTTATACGACAGGGTGCGACTTACCCGGGGTGAAGTCCTAGAAAGAAATTTCAGGGCATGTTTCAGCTATATTTTAGTCAATCCAATAGCCCCGCAGGGAATTTTCTTAGATATCATTTTTTTTTAGAATAAATTCTGTAAGTGGTAGATATTGGCCAATGTTGTTGTAGTGTTAATGAGAATATGAATGGGAATAATAATGACAATAAGATCGTGATACTTTTGGTTTTATTTTTAACTACATGATATAACTCCGTGTTGCATTTTTTTATACCATTTCATTTCATTTGAAACAGCAAAAATATGGAAGCCCTGAAGAGCCCACAGCGCCCCCTAGGCTCTTGCGCCCCTAGGCTTCAGCCTTGCCAGCCTGTGCGTAAATCCGGGCCTGTCAATTACACTGTTTCGTGAACATGCATAAAATGGTGCAGATGAATTTGCCTATTCATATAAGCACCGTGCTCGGGGGGAGCGGAATAGCGTCAAATGGACTGACGTCAAAATATTCGTGTAACATGATTTTTTTTCCACAATAATTTTACACTATTCCTGTGGGATGACGTCAAAATCCATCGATTTGACTACATTCCGTTTCAGAGTACTTATAATAATTGAATTTTAAGTTGTTCCACAGGAATACAGACGAATTAAAATGTTCATACTTCAAGACCTTACTAGACCTTCAAGATTTACATTTTATTAGGGAATTTGTTGTTTGACGCTATTCCGTGGAATAACGTCAAATGGTTGTTAAACCATAATTTCTTACTGGAATTAAAGTTAAATCCGATAGTTTGATGTTAATCCAGTGGAATAACGTCAAAACATCTTTTGACTTTATTCCACTGGATTAAGATCAAATCGCTTTCAAAACCCAAATTTTGCAAGCAACATATGTCACATAAATTTTCAAATAATTTTTTATTTTTTTTTAAACAAGTTTCGATGTTATTGAAAAAAATAAAAAAAATGGTTTGACGTTTTTCCATTTGACGCTATTCCATCTACCCCGTGCATACCCCCCCCCCCGCCCCTTATGTCTGTTATACCCACTGTACTGATAGGGACGAGTATACTGGCGGTTGCCAAGCCAGACCCGGCAGCATTATCGTCGGCATTGTGGTCGGTCGCCATGGCGACCGCCAACACTCGTCTTTGAACAGTCTACCTCGAGGTCTACACTCTGATGCTAATTAGTGACGTATGCAGTAACTGCGGTCACTCCAATTAGGTAACTCGACATTGGTTGCTATTGCCTTTGTGTAATATAGACAGACTATATAAACTATAATATAAGTCAAACTATGGTCAAAGTCTCGTCAAAGCGTGGTCAGTAAAGTCATAGATTAGTTTTCAAATTAATTTAAATTGTGGATGCAGTCAAGTTATAATTTAGGCAATGGTTGATATTGCCTCAGTTATAGTAGAAAGACTGTATAAACTATAATATAAGTCAAACTATGGTCAAAGACTCAAAGCCTTGTCATAGCGTGGTCAGCAAAAAGTCATGAAGTAATTCGAAAATGAATCTACATTGTGAATGAATTCAAGTTGAAATTTTGGCAATGGTTTATATTAACTTTGTAGTAGAAAGAGACTGTATAAACTATAATAATATATAATATAAGTCAAACTATGGTCAAAGTTTTGTCATAGCTTGACCAGCCGAGTCATAGATTAGTTAAAGAATAATCTAAATTGTGTATTAAGTCAAGTTATAATTTGGGCAATTGTTGATATTGCCTTAGTTATAGTAGAAAGACTATAAAATATACTACAAGTCAAACTGTGGTCAAAGTCTTGTCATAGCTTGGCCAGCAGAATCGTAAAGTAGTTTGAAAATTAATTTACATTGTGGATAAATTCAAGTTGAAATTTATTGAACCGAGTATATATATTCTCGGCTGGGAATTGCATCGGACACACTGCTATGTTCATCGCTGAATTATAGCACTTGAAACTAATACCAATCAAGTTGCTATTTTGAGTCTGCTTTTCATGTACTTCAAATAATAATGTGTTGATTTGATTGAGCTATAATTAATAACTGAGGTACAAAAATAATCATTGGTAACCAATTGACGCATTCTCCGCCCCCTTGACGTCACAAATCATACCGTCCAATCAACAGGGCTGTTAGAACTGTAGTGAAATTCAAATATACAATCGGGGTATCTCCAAATTACCACAAATGATATAGATCTAATTGGCCGACTGGTAAAGCCACGCCCATTTCGAGTTATCAATTGTAATCACAGATAATCGAGAGAAAGAACTCGATTATCTGTGTTGAAATAACAATTATTTGTAAAAAACGGACTGGACCAAATTTATATGAAAAATCAACTATGTTCCATTCAAAATGCGTCAAGTTTAAAAATCGAAGTGGGTACTTATTTAATTGTTTTTTATTTAAATGGTCATTATTTCCATCAGATATGTCTATGCTATCATTCTTCTTATATTATCATCATTGTTGTATTTTAAATTGTATTTTCATGTTTTGTATGTTTTTTATGTATCTAGTGTGTAAAATATAGCAAAAATTGCTAAATAAACATTATTACTTGTATTTATTTTTTGATGATTTTATTTATGGTATCACCATCTTCAACAAAATCAGTATGTGATGGATTGAAATTATTTGTATAGCAGACTTATAAATGGTCTGTTGAATAATTAAAAAAAACATGCATTTTGAATTTAATTGTTGAATGATCGTGAAATTCTGAAATTCGAATTGTTATTCCACAAAATTCAGTACGCTGGCTGATCATTTCATCTGATATATTCAGCACATTAAAATGAATCGATTGACAAATAAATGCCGGACATAATTTTGTCATTCCAAAGAGCTAGATAACAGTGGTACAAAGGAATATCAGGGATTACAAGGCGATGGTTTCAAATGACATTTAAGCTGGCGTTAAGCTCTAACAGCTGAAGTGACTTCATGTTACTGGATTTTCATGCTAGTTGCAATTATAAATGTTAATTGGTCAAAAGGGTTAATTATAAATTAGCACTATAGTGCGGTGCTGTGAGCTAGTTTAAAGTGCACTGTCGGTAATGTGAATATACTATATAGCAAAATGCAGTATATATGCGCTGGAAGATGAGCTGAATATATATATATATATATATATATATATATATATATATATATATATATATATATATATATATTTATATATATATATATATATATGTATATATATATATATATATATATATATATATATATATATATATATATATATATATATATATATATATATATATATATATATATATATATATATATATATGTATAAAACATACCTACATTTCCTAGTTCGCGTGTGTGTACGGACAGCCCTAGGTAAAAGTAGTTCCGTATTCGACCAGACTAGACGTATTCAAAAGTAAAATCACATCCATATATTATGACCCCCCCCCCGCCCGCCCCCCTTCCACTGAGTGGTCCCTTCCCTCATCAAACATCGTCACTGTTGTCATGGCATTGCATATTGATCCTTAATTTCCGTTATAATAACTACCCTATACGTGGACGCGTCACAATAAATGAAAACGTAGACAGTGTGCATACGAATAGGTGCATTATCAGATCGTGCATGGTGGCTGCACCTTGGTGGTGTCACTGTTCCGACCGTGTGTGGGCATCAGTGACGTGTACGGTGCCGGAGTCTGGAAAAGCAAATAGGTGTGCCATTTAGTGGAATCTATGTTGTTGTTTTTTTGACATATTTAAATCCATGAAAAATAGAGTCATTCACCAACGGAACAAACATCTATCACGTGACATTATAACCTTGCCATCATAACTATGTTATTTATATGTTATATTGTAAAATATGTAAATTGTTTACCGATTTCCTAGATAGAGGATTAAAGGAATGACACTACTACTACTAATTTTAAACTAGATTATAATTAATAATGACACTATTAATTTCTCTAATTTTAGAGAAAACTAGAAATCAAAAAGGTAAATAGGTATATAGGTAAATAAATAGGTAGATCAACTATGAATCATCTCAATTTCAGTAATTATTATTTTTTGTGTCCTCCAGAGACCACGAGTCATGACGTAGACGTTACCGATTCTGTATAGAAACGTGAACAGAATCGAGTAATGTCTACGTCACGATTCAGAAAAGAGACCGTGTTCTGGAGGACAAATGAAATGGTTGAAATTTTCAGAATTAAGACGATTTCTATTTCTCTCTGAAATTAGGGAAATACATATTGTCATTATTCCTGGAAATCTAGTTTCAGGATCATTTTAATGTCTTCCAAGTGGGGATCCATTAGGGTATTTTATTTCATATAGGACAAAGTTTACGATTAGAACTAAAACCAACTGCATGTTTCAAAAGAATTGAACCATGGATGTTGCTGCGAGATTATGTATTTCCACTGAAGGTAGAATTATTTAGTTTTATTATTTATTCAGTTATTTGGTTGGTAGACGACCTTCTTGTCTCGTGGGCATACAAGCAGAGTCGATAATGTAGCATAGCTAGAGAAAAGGAAAGTAGAAGGTTCGTCTTAAAAGCTTTTATCGACTCTGGTACAGAACTAGAGATCGCCTCTGGTGATATTCGACAGATGAAGTTGCATGCACGCTTTTGGTGGTGAAAAGTGGAACTTCTGAAAAGTTCTCAACAATGATATATTTTTTAAAAATTTCAATTGTTGACCTCTTTGTTTGGGTCTCTCGTCGGCTATATTGCTATTTAGATACACGTTTTTCTGTTTTCACTTTTATGGTATCGAATAAAGCGTGTTCTCTCCGAAACGACCCCTTACGTCTTTGTACACAATCTTCAGTGCCAGGGAGTCGGGGTTCGAATCCACAGTACGCTACTTTGATGTTTCTCAAATCTATGTAAATGCTTCAAGAGGCCGCAGGAACTCTGCACGGGCTCGCTGTTCGCTCGCTTCAGACTCGAGTTTAACATGCATCGTGTGCTAGGCGCAACCCGTAGACTAGCCCGCCGAATTCATATTCACGTAAACGCCGTTAATTCCCTAGCTCACACTTTTGATATGTTTCACATTTTTTTTTTTTTGGTATTCAAGAGTATGTAGCCTATCTGGGTTTTCGCATTTTCGAATTTTTTTCATTTTCCATTTGAAGAATTTGAAAAATTACAACTTTTTTGTTTAAAATTCTGTATATGCGATAGCCTCCGTTTTTCAATTATCAACAGAATGCAAAAACAATCATATTGCTATCTCAAAAATTACGGCCGTGAGAGTTTGCGGCTTGAAATACGAGCGCCTGCGGCCTCTTATGGCGACCATAACCTATGGAGAAATTTATTTTTACCGTCACAGATTATATTTTTTTTTCGACCAAGTTCAGAATCATTTTGTTTTTCTGTCACGTCACGCTTTCCTAGCACACGGTCATAACAGCGCTATACCCTCGGTAAAACCACCCCTACTCAAATGTACTCGTGTGTACTCGTAACACAATTATTCATGAGCAATTAATATTGTGCTTATATCGGGGGAATACGTTGATCAATAATAAAATACACTAAATATATCTGCGGCCGTCTCCCCTATCCCACAGTAGGGCCTAAATAACACACGGATTTGTTCGCCCAATTCGTATAAGTATATTTATACACAATATATATATATATATATATATATATATATATATATATATATATATTTATATTTATATATATATTTATATATATATATATATATATATATATATATATAAATATATATATATATATATATATATATATATATATAGGCCTATATATATATATATATACATTTATATTTATATATATATATTTATATATATATATATATATATATATATATATATATATATATATATATATATATATATATATATGCGTTATTGCTGTACCGTGCAAGATACGCTGTTAAATATGCGCAAGTTGAAAAAGTTCCAAACTTTGCGGTAAATAATTCAAATTTAAATCAAACGTTGTGAACGAGAAGGGTAATTAATTACCAGTCGGCTGGGTGTATTAATTGTGCTACCTCATCTTCTGAAAAGTTTCTTGATATATACGTACACCAGTCTACTGAATTAATTTTCTCTTACAATTGCGGACGTTATTTTTGTATTCCGGTTCATACAGTTTAATGGGAGGTGTGAAATTTGTACATGGCTATATTATTCGCCAGTAAAAGTAACAACAGAAAATGTTTATAAATATAAGATGGCCGATAGAATGTAGTCAACAATAGGACGTTTGTATATATGTCATTGTTGCAATTTGCGCGCGCCACTTTCTACTTCTTTTCATAAGTTCTTTGGATTGACACCAACAGCGTATAGCAAGTATTCAGATGGCAGTGATGTGAGATTGGTGACCATCAGAAAACAATTGATAGGGAATAAATAGTACGTTTCTTTTTATTCTGACATTCAGATCTGTGAAGTCTAGTCCCACAGTTTATGTTGATTTTGATTTCATTTTCCTTCCACAACGAAACTTCAAACACAATCATTTTCCCCTTGACGACTCGAAATGGGCGTGGCTTGACCTGTAGGCCAGTTGAATCTATATCATTTGTAGTCATTTGAAGATACCCCGATTCGATATTTTAATTTCACTACAGTTCTAACAGCCCTGTCGATTGGACGGTATGATTTGTGACGTCAAGGGGGCGGAGACTGCGAGTCGTCAATCAAGGCTATGGATTGAAGATAGGATCGATATAAAATATATGTGCGATTCAATCGACTGAAAATTGAGTTCAAGATTTTTCTTTCTGGCGTAGGTCCAACTGAAAAGTACTTCAAGTAAGTTGGTCATAACCCATTCAATACTGTTGCTACGGTATATGCACTACAAATTAGTATAATCAAAAGATCGGTATACAATTTGAAAAATTATTTATATCCTATTTATTATTTTCATTTTCTCGCCCTCTCTTATTTTTCACTTTCAAATATATATTGTTTTCATTCAGGCCCACACACCTCACCATGAATTATCATAGTTCATAAATCATAACATATTTCTCATTTAAATTTCTCATAGTTTTGATTTTGTGTTTGTTATTTTATAACTAATTACATTTTGCTAATCTATCATCACTCTTTTAATTATTTTATCTTTCGATTAGTTATTATGTCTCATAATACATGACAGCAATTGTTTGTTAATTTCATAGTCTTAAAATAAAGATACATATTATATTCCTCCAATAAAAAAAAGTGTTTTTGAATCATCAATAAAATGGCGAACAAAAAATAAATACAAGACATATTTTATTTTCAGTCCGATGTAGAACGTATGACTACATATAAGGATATGAAGTATAATGTGATTATTCCAATACTCTTATTAGTACTTGAAGCGGGTAAGAAAGTAATCAACATGCCTTCGTCGTCTTTGTGCGCTTCATTTCATTACCTTCTCAATGAGCCACTGCGACGCGTTCCTCGCAAGTAGCGAATACTGATGAGCTGTAAAACCCGGCATACGGTATAACACTACTCTTTAATACATTTATATATATATATATATATATTTTTTTTTTTATATATATATATATATATTTATATATATATACATATATATATATATATATATATATATATATATATATATATATATATATATATATATATATACCACTACCCTTTCCATTACCCATGAAAAAACCTTCATCTCATCATCCCACCATCTCATTATTCATTCATCCGACGCCAATAGATCTGTCATCATTACAGTGCGTCGTTAAAACCCAATATAATATAAAAAAAAAAAAAATATATATATATATATACATATATATATACATATATATATATATATATATATATATATATATATATATATTTATATATATATAAATATATATTTGCCTATATATATATATATATATATATATATATATATATATATATATATATATATATATTTGAATATATATATATATATATATATATATATATATATATATATATATATATATATATATATATATATATATATATATATATATATATATATATATATATATATATATATATATATATATATATATATATATATATATATATATATATATATATATATATATATATATATATATATAGGATGACATTATATTTCGGTCTTGTGGTATGATGTTCCATCCATCATCCTCACATGCAAACCCCCAAATAACTTGGCTGTCGGTCGTGTAGCAAACTATAGTAATGACTTTACTCTTGTCAAATAATACATCATAAACAGTGCCGGGAGGTTCAGTACGTGTACTTGATATACGCCGACTTGGGTTCGTGTCTCGTCTAGTATACGGTATAATTAAATACTTCCAAGGAACTGTAATCACGCAAGCTGTGCTTGTAAGCGTCGCGGCGCAGAGTCCCGAGGCGTCGAAATCTCGTCGTCGTCGTCGT
Organism: Brachyptera risi; assembly: GCA_964007535.1. Classification (NCBI taxonomy): domain Eukaryota; kingdom Metazoa; phylum Arthropoda; class Insecta; order Plecoptera; family Taeniopterygidae; genus Brachyptera; species Brachyptera risi. The sequence continues at coordinate 44,053,307 of OZ023331.1, read as the reverse complement.
AAATCGGCGTCTCATCCGAGACCGGCTGATGCACACTTTTGAAATGAGTTGAAATTTACGTAGACATGCGCGTCGATTCGACGCGGTAGACTTGAGGATTTCATTTTCCATACTATTAAATGACATCGCATTATTGAAAGTTGATTTTTATTATAAAGACGATATGTATTTCTCTTCAATCTCAGAGATAACTAGAAATCATCTTCTCAATCTCAGAAGGTATATATATTATTTTGTCCTCTAGAAATGACAGACATTACCGATTCTGTTTAGAAACATGAACAGAATCGAGTAACGTCTCCGTCATGACTCTGTTACGATATAAGCACCTTGGACAAGAGTGGTGCCAAGAGGGCTTATATTGTCGCAACAATGTATGAAAAGAAGAAAGTATTACCATGTATTATACTCACGGTGTAGTGATTCGGTGTAATGTTATTCAATTCAATTCATTCATTCATTCATTTCTTGAGCAGTAACATTTTACATTTTTTTTAAAAGTACATGCTATGAAATAAGTCAATATATTATTACATATATAAAATGACATATTCAAAATTAAAAACTAAAATTACATTCAATTACGATGGCAACGAATTATAGTGTGTTATTGATTGATAGGTACTATCTCCCACTGTATAAGGACATAATTTAACATGGTATTTCTTGAGTTCATTTTTGAAACAATTGGTTCCAGGTTTAGATTTCATTGTTGGTGGCAAATTATTATATAAAACTGTTCCCGAGTAAATTGGGCTCTTTTCATATAGCTTCTAATTATGTTTGGGTTGTATCACTATATATCACTACATCGTGTATTACTGTTGGAAACGAATTAATTATATTTTAGAAATGTATAGAATAAAGACCTATTCATGAAGTGTCCAATGTTTTATTTCGAATTTAATAATAATAATTTAATATTAGTATAATTGTACCAACTCGGAAAAAAGTCGTGTCCTAGATTAAAAATGAATACATTTCAATTCCTGGAATTGAGATGGTAATTTCTAGTTTTCTCTAAAATTAGAGAAATGAATGTCATCATTATTCATTAAAATCTAGTTTCAGGGTTATGAAGTCCTTTAATCATTCTTCATATTATTCCCATGTTATATATTCCGTCAGCTGAGTAACTTATATAAAGTGCAAAACAAATAAGTAATTCATAGGAAGTTATATACATTTACAATTCCAATTTGCAGTTGTGATTTCATACGCCACTGAATTGCTTTGAAACTTCGTGGAAATATTTTCATTACAATTAGATCACAGAACTCCAACAACTTGATGAGTTTTTTGATGTGTGTTTTTTCAATTTAAAATGAACAAGTGAATGGTTTGCAATTTATTTTATCCTGTATAGATGTGTGTAAAATAAGATAGTCCCATCATATGTAAATTAGTATATAATATACAAATGTAGGTCTATATTTTATGTATCTACTGTACATTTATTTCGAACTAATGTGAACTAACATTTAGGCCTACTCGTATACATGATGAACATCGTTTTTTTTCTTTTATAGTTGTCTCCTTTCATATTAATCACTGTTCCAGCTTGGAAAATCAAGTATCTCATTATTATAATAATAATAATAATTATCATCATTATTATAATATTTATGGTAATTAAAATACCGGCACATATAGCTGAGTGTTTAACGCACTCGCTTCATGTGGCCCGGGAGGCAGTGGGCAAATCGGACCCGGTTCGATCCCCGCCACCGTTCATCTTTACAGGGGTTTTTCATGGTTTCCCTGTGTAGTCTATAGGCTAATGCAGGGATGGTTTCCACAATATAGGCCACGACCGCTTCCTTCCCATTATCCTTCCCATTACCTATGAAACCTTCATCTCACCATCCCATTATCTCAATAATCATTCATCCGACGCCAATAGATCTTAGTCACCATTACAGTGTGTCGTAAACACAATATATATATATATATATATATATATATATATATATATATATATATATATATAAATATATTATCATTATTTGCGCTCATTTCTCAACTATTCTGACTGGTATATTTGTACCCACGATAGAAGATGGTCGTCTACCATTGTAACCAACATGCATATCATCGTTGTATTTTTATAGGTGTGTTTTGTTTTTAGGGTGATATGATTTTCCAGGAAGGAATTGACGATGTCAAACGTAATTACATCTTTCAAAAACTTCGAATTATGAATCTGGTAGTGTGATGATATATAATTAAATCGGAGTATTTACAATTATTCAGTTAGTAAACCTTCTTTCATGGATATAAGTGGTAATTTAATTAACTCACTCGATGACGTATAGCTGGTAATCTCGAGCCCTCTTACGAGATCTGATTCCATCAAGGAAATTGTTTAATTTCGAAATATAAGTTTCTTTCAAGTATCTAGTATATACTCATATATTCCTAACTTGCATCTTGAGATTCATACTTGAAAATTTAATTACTATACTTATATCGATGAAAGCAGGTGCGAACCACCCGTGCGTTAATGGTGTGGGATAGGGAGACGGTCGTTCGGAACATTCTTTCGTGTATAAACGTATATACTATAATGATCCATTCATTTGCTTTCCATTCATCCGAGTACTGTCATAGACGAAGGCTCTCCCTCCGTAGCTCAGATAACTAAGGCACCACTTTAGAAACTAAGATCGCCCTTGTGGTGCCCCGTCCAAATGATTCTATATTTCATCCATAGCCTTGATTGGGGAACAATAATTTTGTATCAAGTTTCGATGTTATTAAAAAACAAAAAAATGTATTAACTTGCGTCACTGTTGGGCGTTGGTTCAAGTCCTGTCAATTATCATCAATTCATAGTTTATTGTTACCTGCTCATTCGTACCCCCATATAACCTAGCTGTTGGTGGGGTCGTTAAATAATCAATCCACTTTTGTGTGTGATTGAAATTAATTTTTCCAGAGCACATCTTCATTCCTCTCGCCTATACCTCTGCAATTATTACCACTAACTAACCTAACCTAACCTAACCTAACCTAACCTAACCTAACCTAACCTAACCTAACCTACTACGGTGTAGCTGATAACCGACCACATTCACCACAATCCAGCACGCGTGTAGCGCTTACTAGCGATGTGAGCATGGTACTACAGGTTGAGTGGTTAGAATGATATGGATGATGAAGAGGTATTTAAAGACAGCAACATGCATGCGTTTGGTTTACTTTTAATAACCATCAATGTTGGTCATTTCTCGATAGATCACAAAAACGGTTTATAGGCCTACTTATAATTTGTTCCTTACTTTTAAAAACTGAAAACTCTTATCTGTGACGACAAAGTATGGTCACAGAAAGCGTGATCCTGGTGTCAAAGTTCATTTGTGAAATTTTAAATAGTTAAAATAAGGTTTTAAGATCGCCCTTGTGGTGCTCTGTCAAAATGATCCTACTTTTTTTTTATCCATGACCTTAATGGGAAACAATGATTCTGTATCAAGTTTCAATGTTTTGAAAAATAATGTAAAGGGTTGAAAGTGGCAATTAGGATTATTACAACATAGCGTGACATATCTCGAATTATTGTTTTTCGTCTATTTTTCTTCATCAAAATCGAAACTTGGTACAGTATCATTGTTCCCCAAGCAAGGCTATGGATGAAAGGTAGGATCGTTTCCCGACGTTTTCCGAGTTTATCGACTTACTCTTATTATATTTTTATAGGTCAGCCCGCACACAAGACTTTGTCTTACGCGGGCTTCTTGTTTTGGTTTATTATATGAAAATGTGAAAGTGTTACAAATTCAGAGGTACAAAACATGAATAAAATGATTTAAAAATTGAATTGAAAATTGAATTGAATTGAATTGTTTGAAACGGAGCACCACAAAGACGATCTTTCGTATTTTCGTATGTATGGATCCACCAACTTAGCTGACAGCAATTGTATACATACCCTGCGGGTATCTGAGCTATATGTTTACACTCACCTCTGTTGACGATGACATGACTGTTATATCTACAAAGCCCCCCTCCCCGCCCCCTTCTCTCCCGTTACGTCTTCCCCCGCCCTCCTAGGCGATGCTAATCAGCTATAGCTAGTCACATGCTCCTATCTAGTATCTACTCTTCCCCCCCCTTCCACTCCCCCCTCCACCCACACCCCTATATCAATCTCTTGAAACGTCTTAGCTTGAGCGTTTGATACACACTCGACGTCGTGCTGATAGAACTAGGGCTGCAAACAACCATGTCCTAGGAAGCATACCAAGTTTCTAGGGCTTGTTATACGTGTATTGGGATTATATAAAGTTGTGTTCACGGGAGATGAGGTATACGCTATATGGGAGAAGCTAACACTTTATTCATTTATATTGGATTTAACGACGTACTACACTGATGACTATACGATCTATTGGCGTCGGTGAATGATGTATGAGATGATGAGATGGAAGGTTATTTTATTAGGTGCTTTTGGATAGTGGGAAGGAGGCGGTCGTGCGTTGTTGTCAAGGAACCATCCCAGTATTGACCTGAACAACAGAGGGAAACCACGAAAAAAAAAAATTGACGGGATGGTCGACTATGGCGGGAATCGAACCCCGGTCTCCTAAATGACGTTTCAGTGTATATCAACCACTCGGGCACACGTCTTTCCAACACTTCTTTATTATGGGTTCAACGACGCACTGTACTGATTAGTGATGACTACGATGTATTATCGATTGTACTATATATCGATTGTATTATCGATTGTACTATATATCGATTGTATTATCGATTTGTCGATTACGATGTATCAGTGGTTATATTAGTGAAAATCTAGAACTGCGCATATGAAAAAATTAATTATATAAAGAGGTAGGTTCCGCGCGGATACTGGGAGGGGGGGGGGAGCTTCACAGCCCCGCAGGGAATTTTTTGAAAAACTTTGTTTTTTAAAGTATCTTGTTACTATTTGGGAATATGTAGGCCTAAGTTTGTTGCTTCATAATGCATTATTACTAATACGCATTATTAATGTCATGGTATTATAGTGCATTATTAGGCCTATATACAGATACTTAATTTTACAACTGCGCAAATTGAAATTAAGAGCTGCATTTTTGAAATTTAGAACTGCGCATATTAGGGTCAACTGCGCACTAATATAACCCCTGCATGTATTACATTATATTGATGAATGATATATATGAAATGATAAGATGAAAGGTCATTTTATCAGGTGTTTTTAGTTCAAGTGGCCTGCTGTTAAGGAACCTTCCCAGTATTGACCTGAACGACAGAGGGAAACTACGAAAAACCGCTCTCATGAAGGTCGACCCCCTAAATGGCTGTAAACATATAAGTTATATATATATATATATATATATATATATATATATATATATATATATATATATATATATATATATTTATATATATATATATATTTATATATATATATATATTTATATATATATATATATATATATATATATATATATATATATATATATATATATATATTTCTTTTTAATAACATCGAAACTTGATACAAAATTATTGTCCCCCAATTGAGGCAATGGATGAAAGATATGATCGTTTCAACGGGGCACCACAAGGTCGATCTTACCACCCCAAAGAATGATTAGAAATAAGATAACACATTTATCAAACAATAAATCTTGACGTAATAATGCCAGGGTTAGAAAACAATTCAAACTTTCAATAATCTTGAATTTTATCATTTTGATCGTCTTCTTTTTTTTCTCCTAAATATTATGAGAAATAGAGTGGCCATACAATGTATTTTTGCAAAAACATGCTCGCCACTTTTTTAGCATCTACTCTGTCATATTTTGTCACATGTCATATGTCATATCCTACTTAACTGCGATTACGTTGAACCGAGTTTGGCTGACGTCTATATGATGTCTAGATTATAGCATATAACGTCTCTAAGCTCCCCTTCCCAAGGTCTGATTAGCAAACCCTATAGTTCGTCTAGAGTGCCTACATGGAGATTGTGCGATGTTTTGAATTTTTCTGTCAGATAGGGGGCGTGGCTTGGAAGCGAGTGATAATTTTAAAGTGGACAACTTAGAGTTGATGGCGTGTAAAATGATGTAAAACGCCTATTTGCAAATGGCTGTTTGGTAGTTTCGCGTGAGTGAACGCCAGTTTTATGTATACTGTGACAAGAATGTCAAATTGCTGATAATTTACATGTTTTGTGAATATGCATCTATAAACCTGAGTTCCCGAGTAACTATACTTGTTGCCATTAGGTCGTGTACCAACATAAAAAATACTAATGTCACCGTTATGCATGTCGAGCTGTTTTTTTTTAAATACGGTTATTATTATATGATTTTTCTGATCTAGGTTTATTTACGATGAGAAACGTAGCTATTTTTCAAAAAAGGTGAATATATATATATATTGTATATATATATATATATATATATATATATATATATATATATATATATATATATATATATATATATATATATATTGGGCTTTAACGACGTACTGTAATGATGATTAAGATCTATTGACGTCGGATGAATGATTAAAATGAGATGATGGGATGAAGATATTATGGGTATGGGAAGGATAGTGGGAAGGAAGCGGTCGTGGCCTACATTGTGGGAACCGTCCCGGCATTAGTCTAGACTACAGAGGAAAACCACGAAAAACCCCTGTAAAGATGGACGGTGGTGGGGATCGAACCAGGTCCGGTATGCCCCTTCACCTCCCGGATCACATGAAGCAAGTATGTTAACCACTCGGCTACATGTGCCGGTGAAAATGGTAAATCCTCGAAGTTACGCCTAAATTATCTGAAATTCCCGAAGTTTCACTTTATTCAGTTGATTAATTAATAGTTACAGTACAGTTGACAGTTATATCAACTAATCTGAACAATAAAATAATGTTTGCATGAAAGAATATTTTTCACACTTTTTTTATCAAACTATATTCTGTACATGTGATGAGTGTATTTATTCTCGTCTCAAAGATGTCAGTAAAGTCGGCCCATTCAAAAGTCAATAATTTAATACCATTACCTTCTGAGTGCCAGAATGACCAACGCGTGAGTATAACTCTAACTGGCAGTTCAAAGTTGTTATCACCATGGTTGCCCATACTGATTCTTTTCACAAACTCCTAGATAAAGACTAACTGGACTTATCAATACTGGGTCTAAATCAATTGTACAATATCATCACTCAATATTTATCCGGTAATTTCACTGTGTTTTACCGAATGTTTTAATTCCTGTTTTCACGCTGCATTGCTGTAAATTCAGCACAAATTATTATACAGATCCCTATTTACATCTTCTCCCATATGCCACTCAATATAACGTTGATGTCTTTGAACCTAATCTAATTATAGCCCATTAGGACAATAGCCCAGAGCCACATCCCAAATACAAACACACAGTTTTAATTTTTTGTTTGTTTAGTTTGTAATTTTGGCCTCAACTCAACTCGTGCTCCACAGTAAATCACATGTTATTGATACATGCACACTGGTTATCAGTTCCAATCCATCTGGGTGCTATACTGTATAGTTAGGGCAACTCCCCCAAGCGCTGTAAACACTATGTTCTGTCTTTGTCTTGCTCAACAGAATCAATATTTATATGTGTGCACTTATCGGAAGATTCAATTGTGTAGACACTTGGATAAAGTTTATAACTTTGCGATGGTTGATTATAGCTGCTAGAGCACAATTCCATTAAATTCTGTAATGTATTTACGATGGCAAAATTATACGTTTATAAATAAACAGGTGCTTCGATGTTCTATACGGGTATACCTGTGTTCTTGATGGAAGAAAAACGTCTATCAACATAATAATCGCAAATATAATTGTTATATACCAGGAAGACGAAGGTTGTCTACCAATTAAATGATTGTAAAAACTTGGTTAATTTTAGAGGAACTCATTGCAGATCTGATGATTTAGAACAACAATCATATCAACACACAATAGTGTGATATTAAACAACAATTCAACATTTCACATCAACAAACAACAGTGGGATCTTTACAACAATTCAACATTTAACATCAACAAACAACAGTGGGATCTTTACAACAATCCAACATTTAACATCAACAAACAACAGTGGGATCTTTACAACAATTCAACATTTCACATCAACAAACAACAGTGGGATCTTTACAACAATTCAACATTTAACATCAACAAACAACAGTGGGATCTTTACAACAATTCAACATTCAACATCAACAAACAACAGTGGGATCTTTACAACAATCCAACATTTAACATCAACAAACAACAGTGGGATATTTACAACAATCCAACATTTAACATCAACAAACAACAGTGGGATCTTTACAACAATTCAACATTCAACATCAACAAACAACAGTGGGATCTTTACAACAATTCAACATTTCACATCAACAAACAACAGTGGGATCTTTACAACAATTCAACATTTAACATCAACAAACAACAGTGGGATCTTTACAACAATTTAACATTCAACATCAACAAACAACAGTGAGATCTTTACAACAATCCAACATTTGACATCAACAAACAACAGTGGGATCTTTATAAAAATCCAACATTTTCTAAAACAAAACATAAAACAATCAGTAAACAAAAGTATGATCGTTAACAACAATCGAAAATAAAAACAACAATCGACTAACAACAGTGTAATATTTAACAACAACAAACAACAGTGTGATCTTCAACAACAATGTAACATTAAACCCTTTTGAAAGATATAGTTGTGTTTCTTATAGTAAATCTCGCCCTGATGATGAATTATTGGCTCACACAATGTCGAAGTTTTGAGAATATAACGGTGATTTCTGTGGTTGTTATATTTGTAGACAACCTTCTTCCGTGGATACAAGTATAGTTATAATACTTTCAGCGTTACACGATTTTCCCGGAGGAGATTTACGATCAGAAATGCAACTTCATCTCAAAATGTTTGACATGTTCATAGAGATTAGAGAGATTGTGTTATACCGAAGTTTTAATTGGTTGAGTACCTACTTCTGTTCTAGATACTATTGGAAAGTAATAAAATTGATGTCCGCTTTTCTGCATATAACTGTGGATAATAAAGATTTAACGATACTCCATATACTTCGAACCATAGAGAATAATGGAGATGATGAACTTACGAGATACCTGTAACTCGTAATCTTACTGTAGCTAAGTTATCGTTCAACCAATTTGTACAATTGCCATTTTGTTTTAGCGTGGGTATCACAAAGTCTGGATAAGAGAAGTTATGATAGTTGAGGGAAAATAATAAAAATCAGTATGGTCACTGGTAATTGGGTCTTGTTAAAATAAGTTATCTGACGAATAACTATTTAGTTGGACTTTAATGTCGGCTCTTGGGCGTTTTTATAAGACATATCTTACGCTGTATTCATTTTGTTTGTAACTATATAGACACATTTATACTAAGCTGTAGAATTCTTCATTTTCATTATACTGTAATTATATATTATTGGATTTTTTAGAAGAAATTCAAGAACTTTGTCGTTGATATTAATCGAAATTCTGTGGGCTTCTCTCAAGTGACGTCACACATTGTTGAAATAAAGTGAACAACAATGTCCCTCGAATTGTGTTATCTAAGCACAACTCCAGTATATTAGGTTTGTTTTTCTTCCATGTTTTCTTGTCGTTATGGTAACCAGACAAATATGCTGTCTCCCTTAAGAAAATATAGTATACTTATATAGTAATTACAAAACTGTGCAATTTGAAAGTTTCATTTTTTGCCCTCGTAAGAATAATGATTGTCATACAAAATACACGTTACAATAATATAGGGTAATTTATACGTCATGTTTGTTGGGATGATGAAGAATTGAAAAACTAAAAACTATAAAATATAAGTCTATAGTACATAATGTAATAAAGTCATAATAATAATGACGTACGATGATTTGATATAGTTTGAGTTAATTGGAAATATCAGATTTGAATGAATTTAAAAATAAGTTGGAAAAACTTCAACTTTCAAGTAACTTTATAATGACATTTATTTAGTATAGGGTGGTAGCACGTTACAAACGACAAACAATCGTTTCTATCGCAATACAGCGAACTGGTGGACTACCAAATATTCTGATTAGTCAATTCCAACTGGTGGACATTGTTGTCTCTCTCTTTCAACAATGAGTGACGTCAGTTGAGAATACCCTATAGGCTTCTGTCACGTTACAAACGACAAACAATCGTTACTATAGCAATACAGCGAACTGGTGAACTACCAAACATTCTGATTGGTCAATTCCAACTGGTGGACATTGTTGTCTCTCTCTTTCAACAATGAGTGACGTCAGTTGAGAATACCCTATAGGCTTCTGGCACGTAACAAATGACAAACAATCGTTACCATAGCAATACAGCGAACTGGTGGACTACCAAATATTCTGATTGGTCAATTCCAACTGGTGGACATTGTTGTCTCTCTCTTTCAACAATGGGTGACGTCACTTGAGAATACCCTATAGGCTTGTGTCACGTAGCAAATGACAAACAACAGTTACTATAGCAATACAGCGAACTGGTGGACTACCAAATATTCTGATTGGTCAATTCCAACTGGTGGACATTGTTGTCTCTCTCTTTCAACAATGGGTGACGTCACTTGAGAATACCCTATAGGCTTGTGTCACGTAACAAATGACAAACAACAGTTACTATAGCAATACAGCGAACTGGTGGACTACCAAATATTCTGATTGGTCAATTCCAACTGGTGGACATTGTTGTCTCTCTCTTTCAACAATGGGTGACGTCACTTGAGAATACCCTATAGGCTTGTGTCACGTAACAAATGACAAACAACAGTTACTATAGCAATACAGCGAACTGGTGGACTACCAAATATTCTGATTGGTCAATTCCAACTGGTGGACATTGTTGTCTCTCTCTTTCAACAATGGGTGACGTCACTT
>OZ023331.1:43984864-44034864 GCA_964007535.1 Brachyptera risi | reverse complement strand
CTCTCATACGGCGTCGTACCTAATGCCAAGTCCTACGCGCGCTTTCAATTCCTTTCCAACCAAATCATTGAATTCGCTTCATCAGACGAGCTTTAGTGAGGATTCAATTGGACGTACTTAAAAAAATTGGTGTTTGGTTTTATGTTTTTTTTTTCTCTCATGTTTTTTTGTCGGTTCTCCACAGGTCAAACGGCTACAGCTATCAACTTCAAACTTTTTTTCGTCATTGTTCCTCATCTAACTTAGATATGTATATAGTAGTTTTGTGGCATTATCGGGTGGTAACTTTTATTTTTATGAATTTTAGAAATTTCATAAATACCTATTAGAATAACACGGTGGGAACAAAATGAAAATACTTTTATTTTCTCCCAAAAAATGAAATTTTGTTGGAAGTTGAATTACATTCTGATACACATCTCTGGAAATCCTCAGCTTGATCGGGTCAGCCATTTTGAAGAAAAAAAAACATGAAATGTGTTAAATTGGTACCACTCGAAACAGTTTTTTTCCCATTTATAACTTAAATGTCACCCAACTGGCGAATGTAGGCAAAAGTTTGGCAAAAAAGTCGACATACTATTACTATCCGCTCGTCTAACAACGCATATATGGCGTTTTCCTAGTAAATTCTCAAACGGGAGTTTTACATTCAATTGTTCAACCTCAAAGAAAGTGAAAGAAAATATTAGACACAATTAAAATATAAACGAATGACTGAAATATCTCCATATTGTATTTCGTGCTATATTATCATGAATTACAATTGGATAGTATCTACCTCTCCGTTTACGTTTCTGGAAATTATAGCAGTATCGAGTTGCCTCCTGCGGTGAAGTTTTCATGATAAAATCAAAACAATTACAACTTTTTAAAGTATACCCGGTGTAGCTTTAAAATGTTGTTTTTTCATGTAAGTAATAGTTATATATTTTATGTGAGTTGCAAACTTTATAATGGGATACGTCATGTTACCCGATAAACCACTTCTTGTGTATAATCTAACAATTATTATAATTTTTTTTTTTATATCTTCGAAACTTGATACATCATCATTGTTCCCCAATTAAGGCTGTGGATGAAAGACAGGAATATTTGGACAGGGCGATCCTATAACATCCCAAAGAATAATTTAAAATAAGATAACTCATTTAACAAACCATAAATCTTGAGGTAATAACTCCAGGGTTAGAAAACAATTCAAACATTCACAGATGGAGAGAAAAAATTCTTAAATCTTCTCATTTTCTTGATCTCCTTCTTCTCGAAACCTTCTTCGTTTCTCCTTTCTTCTCTGTTTCTTGTATTTATCACAAAATTGATCATTTTATTTCGTTTTTTTCTAAATTATCAATTGTATTTTTTCGATCTTACTCGTTTTTTCAATATAAAACGGTCGTGGCTGATTGAACTTTCGAGTTAGGAAATCAAGCTCAATTTTTCATTTATTTCATATCATTTATAATTTTTTTTCTCCAGACAAATATCTTCTATTATAGTTTCATTCTCTCCAACTTCATTCTTATTTTCTTCATTCTTGCAATTCTGATATCCTGAAATGCGTTATTCAATATTTTGTATTCCATTAAATAAACTGTTCATTATTCACCATTATGCATTTATATCCAATATTGTATTTTATTTCTTTAAAACCACACACAAGCATGTGTCAGACTTTGAGGACTTCATGTGAACGTGTCATTGGATGAGCGTAGCGAACACTCAATTTCACTGTACTTGAAAAATCGAATGTGTTTTTTTTTTTTTTTTTTTTTTTTGCGCTCTACAGGTCAAACAGAAATTCAGATCATGATGAAACTTGGCACACACATGAACCCCTATCTGACTTGATGCTGTATAGTTTTCACGCAAAATCGGTTCAACAATATTCATGAGATGAATCATTTTGAAGTTTTCAAAAACCCATATGAATAAAAGCCAGGCGGAAAAAATGACAAAGTGAATGTTCTCCGAAATTTTTAAAATTTTCACAGAACTCGAAAAACATAATAATACACATTATTACGGACTTTTACAATAATCGGATGTGACGTTTCGGAGTAAAAAATTAAAAAATGCGATTTTTATTCATTTATTTACTTCATTTTTTTTTATTCGCTCATCCATCAACGCGGAAACACATAACGCGTTTTCCTAGTGTATTTATATTGGGAACGAATAGAATAAATTTCAACTTCATACATCCTTCAAACCGAAACGTCTGAGGAAAACCACGAAAAACCATCAGTTGGGATGAACAAATGTTCCAAGTTGTTGATGTTGAATCATCAAAGACGTATACAGTTATTACGACGTGTATTTTCTCGAAGCCAGTCTCTGAAGGTTCGTCTCTCGCTGGGAAATCTGAATATGTAAATGAGATGACGATGAACTGAGAATATCATCAGGCCTGAATACTCCATCAATATTCCACGCTGAATTTGCCTAAAGAGTATGATTGTGATCTTGAATGATGGAATTGTGGTGATCTCCGATTGTTATTGAGGATCGTGGAACATCGACATGACGTCTTTTATTAAAGGACATCACAACCCTGAAACTAGATTTCTGAATGAGCGAAGCGAAGACTCAATTTAAGCATACTAAAATAAAAGTGCCTCTTTTCTATTGTTTTTTTTTCGCGCTTCACAGGTCAAACAAAGATCAAAATCAGTTGAAACTTGACATACACAAGTGTCCTTGACCAATTCGATACTGTATAGTTTTTAGGTGCAATCGGTTGAACCACTTCTGAGAAAACTCATTTCAAAGTATTCAAAAATCCCAAAAGAATGAAAAAGTCGTCAAAGATATTTCTATTCGAGAGAATTCAAATTTTCAGGGAATCTCAATATAATAATTATACACATCATTCCGAACTTTCAGTCAAATCAGATCAGCCGTTTCGATGTGAAAATATATATAATCCAATTTTTTCAAGTCACTCAAAGCTATTAAGAAACCTAATAAATTCAAGCAACAGGTGTCACCAATTGATTGGAGACGATTAAAACAAAGCCTCCTTTATTATCATAGAAATCAATCAGGAAATGAGATGGCAGTGATGTAATGGTTTGGATCTCAAGGTGTATATATATATAATAACCAATCCAAAGATAAGTTGATATGTTCCAGCTCATCCATCAACGCGGAAACACATAACGCGTTTGCCTAGTAATGAATAATGACGATATGTGCTTTCCAAATTTTTTTTTTACAAATTTATTACTAAATTATTATAAATTATAACTAAATAAATTAAAATGAATAAAATAATAATATTAAAATGAGTATTGAATAGATTAAGACATGAATACTAAAATTAATAATAAATAAATAATTATAAATGAATAAATTTATTATAATTCATAAATTTTTTTTTTTTCCCACAACTTTTTGAAAATTATGATTATCATTTTTCGCCTCCAAAGACCGTATGAGCTATATATCGCTCTTCTTTTTTTATATTGTGTTTTAACGACGCACTATACTGATGGCTACGATCTATTGGCGTCAGTGAATTATATATGAGATGATGGGATGGTGAGATGAAAGGTTATTTTATTAGGTGTTTTGGATAGTGGGAAGGAGTCGGTCGTGGCTTGTTGTCAAGGAACCATCCCAGTATCAACCTGAACGACAGAGGAAAACCACGAAAGACCCCCGTCAGGATGGTCGACCATGGCGGGAATCGATCCCAGGTCTCCCGAATGACGGTTCAGTGTATTAACCACTCGGTCACGCGTCTCGGTATAGCATTAACCACAATTCTATTTTTAGACACATTCGGACAAGAAAATGTCCGAAAACAGTCTTCTTGATTACAATATTCATATATCAAATATATACATATATATATATATATATATATATATATATATATATATATATATATATATATATATATATATATATACATATATATATATATATATATATATATATATATATATATATATATATATATATATATATATATATATATATATATATATATATATATATATATATATATATATATATATATATATATACATATTCAAGTCTGCCCTCAAGAAACTATTGTTAAGCCATTCATTCTACAGTATAGAAGACTTTCTGAATTATCATTGATCTTTAACTTCCAAGATTTATTAAGATTACTTTTATTTAATTTAAATATATTATCAATTATTTACATTATTCCTGTACCTTCTGGTCTTATACCTAATTTTTATTGACAATGTTAACACAATGTACTTTGTAAACAACAGCTAATAAATACAAATACAAATACAAATACAAAATATGTCATTAAAATTCACATTGAAGAATCTTAAAATTCAATGTGGCTCTGATATTTGACGTCATCAAGTGGGTAATTGTGGTTAATGCTATTATCGCTCTTCTTACAACGCATATGCTACGCTCGTCTAGTGAAGTAAAATGTCTCTATTAACGTGTCTGGTTTTGTCTGTCCAGGTGTACCCGAAGCGCGACATTACGAACATTGTCGAGGCGAGCCACTACCAGAAGGTGTCCAACTGGTGCAAAGTCGGCCACAAGAAGTGCAAAGCGTCGTACGTGGAGAAGGTGAAGCCGTACAGGTGTCTCGGTGAGTGAACAACAATTACTTTTCAGTCGTTAAATGAACTCAGCGTATGATGCACGGAATAGTGGTCGAACGAGCAGCTTTAAGAGGATCCTGAAGAAATGTTATCGCCATTCAACGCACTAAAACCAGGAGTTGAAGTACATCAGAGGCCCCTATATGAATACATGTATTTACGGGCTTATGAAAAAATTTGCGTAGATTTAATTTAAATTTCGGAAATTAAGATTTTATTTTACTTGCGGATACATTAGGTGGTCGATCAAGCCACTTAGAAATAAATCATGAAGAAAATTCAACGGCACTATATACGCACTAAAACTAGCAGGAAAAGTATATTATACATATATATGTACACGGTCTATGGCAGAATTTGCGTAGATTACGTTTTTTATTTCGGAAATCAACATTTTATTTGTTCAAATTGTTACACATTGATCAATGAAATGTCTTACCGAGTAAATCGACGTTTTCAACATATCAAACATTAATGAAGTAACTATCAAGCAATAAAAAAATGCGAGTGAACAGAAATCAAATCGAAAAATTATCTGCTGGGAAAACGTCAAAAGTGTCATCGAGTTTTGTGATTTTTTTCTTGAATTTGCGGTAGTTTGAAGCCTAGCCTGTCTGAATCTATAAATTTACCCTTTAAAATGAAATAACTCTTCTAATTACGGCACCTCCACCAGAATCGGTTCTCCATCAAATACGGCACTTCCACCAAAACTTTGTGTTTTGGTGGAAGTGCCCGGCAAAAAACGGCACCTCGTCAAATAAATAAACCTTCACAATTTTAATATATTTTTCACAATTTCATCGATTATAATGCCACCACCAACACCGTTTCTATAGGTATACGAACGAGCGGATAATATATTTGTGTGAAATTACTTCCAACAAAACCGTTTATCGAATCCACACTCGAGTCTCGAAATGGCTTCCGTTACCAAAAGCAAGATTTTTTTGTTACATTCTCCCAGTAAACTGAAAAGTTGGTTCCTTTCTCATGACAGCATGTCACGTTTTTTTTTTATAGAGAATTCCTATCAAATAAACTACAATGTAAGAAACATCATTATCCTTGCGTCGGGTTGACAGTGGGAATATCCACGGTGCGCCCTGGGCGATATTCTTGTCCGTCAACGCTTTCAACACCCTGTAATTGTGTAGTGGATATCGGCATTCTATACGGGCGCTGTTCGAACTGTCACTGCCAGATAGATCGGTAACTACAATTCGAAAGTCTATCTCACGTATTTTATATCGTAGAGTTAGTTGTGTATATGTGTTTATATCGTATGAAAACATCGGGTCGATATTTTATGATTCTGAATCGAGACAAAAGAGCTAATTTCTTTTTTTGTTTTGACGATTTCGTATACATCAACAAGGTGTAGCATATGGGCTCTGACCTCTCATCGAGCTTTCATTTCGTTTGTGACCGGGCCCTTATTCTATAATTGCAAACGAAATGGAAGAGAGACGAAAGTATCAGAGCCAATATAATACATACACCATGTATTATGAATCACAACCCTGAAAGAAGATTTATTATAATAATTATAATTTCCCTAACTTTAGAGAAAACTAGAAATCATCATCTCAATTTCAGAAATTAGAATGTATTTATTCTTCAGGACCTGACGTCACTTTATGTATTTTACATTACTTGATTCTGTTGATCTTTCTATACAGAATCGGTAGTGTCTATACTTCATTACTCATGGTCTCTGGAGGGTAAAAAAATGTATTATAATCAATGAAATTGAAAAGATGATATCTAGTTTTCTCTGTAATTAGAGAAGTGATTATCGTGATTATTAATTAAAATATAGTTTTAGGATTGTGATGTTCTTTAAAGTATGCAGAATCGTTGGAATCAAACTGCGATGATTCCATTTCCTTCCTTTTCAGAGTTACAGAATAACTGCCCTTGGATCTTATTCCATAACTGCAAACGAAATGAAACCGCGACGAACGTATCAGACAGAGCCGGTATGATTCACAAAAATTGTCGGGAAAAAAGAAAACGAGCCGCTTTCAATTCGTTTCATTCAGAGTTATAGAATAACTTCCGTGAGGGGTTCATTCCTGTAGCTATATAAACCCAGATTAACTCGAACCCGTGCTTAACCTAGTTCGAGCAAGGATCAACAATGTGGCTGTGGATCCGGCTTTAGTGATATTAAAAAGATGAAACCAAAAATATACAGCATTGAAACTGGATAACTTTTATATTTGTAACCACGGAAGATGGAGGTGCGAACCACCCGCGCGCTAGTGGTGTGGAATAGAGGGAACGGCCGGTAAGAACCTTATAATAATCATAATTATAATAAAGACCGGCACAGTAGCTGAGTGGTTAGCTCACTTGCTTCGTGTGATCCGGGAGGTGAAGGGACATATCGGATCCGGTTCGATCCCCGCCACCGTCCATCTTTACAGGGGTTTTTCGTGGTTTCCCTCTGTTGTCTAGGCTACAATACCGGGATGGTTCCCACAATATAGGCCACGACCGCTTCCTTCCCACTATCCTTCCCAATACCCATAAAACCTCCATCTCATCGTCCCATCATCTCATTAATCATCCATCCGACGCCAATATATCTCAGTCATCATTACAGTGCGTCGTTAAACCCAATGTAAAAAAAAAAAATTGAGTCACCGTTGGAATGGATTTGAGTCCCGCATAAGACATGGGTTTATACATCCTTTCCCTTACCATCACTTCATAGTTCCATCTTCACCAGCTCATTCGTACCCCCGTATAACCTAGCTGTTGATGGGGACGTTAAGCAAACAATAATCAATCAAATCAATATCAATCAATAACTCATATAGAAACCCGAGATTCAAACCCGACTAAAAGTCACAACGCTATCGGATTATCTATATGTGCACTGTGTTTGATTTATCTCTCTGGGACAGAAACAACATATGGGATTAATGCCAGTAATTATTTGTCACGTTTCAATTGTTTTTTAACGTGATACCAAACGTCCTATCGATTCAATAACGTATGCTGACAAAGCTTGAATAATAATACTGCCACTGATCCTCCCGTGTCGCCGAATCACAATGGAGTATTATTGGCCTGCCTATGACGTCATCCGGACGAGTTATTACGTCATCGACGAAATTTAATTCGAATCCCGATGACGTAGTAAGCTGGATGAAAGTTGAGAGAAGTTGTAATAAAATGTGATGTCGTGAAATGTGTTTACCGAATTCGATCCGTTAAGAGTCCACGGGAGTCGATTAAGTGAAGTACCAGTTTTTGGTGATAACTTTTATGAGATATCAGAATTCTAATTCGCGAGAAACACAGATAATTATAATAGCTTCAAGATGATATAAGTTATAACTATTTAAGTCATGTCGCATAACTGTCAGGCGTATATACAGCTGAAAAAACACATTTTTTAGCTTTATACGCTTGACAGTTATGCGACATGACTTAAATAGTTCTAAATTATTTGAAGCTATTATAATTATCTGTGTTTCTCGCGTATTAAAATTATGATATCTCATACCGCTCAAAATTTATCATAAAAAAAAATGATATTTCGCTAAAAACGACTCGATTTAGAGTCGATTTGAAGAAATATCAGTATTTTTGTGTCAACTTTTGAACGTTATGAGATATCAAAATTATAATATTTAGCAATTACAGATATTTGTTATACCTTCAAGATGGTATAAGTTATAACTATTTAACTCATATAGCATTGTCAAGCGTATACGGCTAATTTTTTTTTTTGCTCCATACTCTTGACAATTTATGCGATATTAGATAGATAGGTTCAATATCGGTACAAATTGACATTTTTACTCCGAATTTAATATCAGTTCACTTTCATGTTGGTGAATTAGTTCAATGAAAATATATTTATTCGCCAGAAGAAATATTCCTCGTATTTACACCGTGTCAATAGCCTTAACGGTGTCTGCAACCGCGAGAAAACGAAGTGCAGAGAAGAGAGATTGCGAATATATATAAAAATGCGAGAGGTGGAATAAAAAACTCGCTCATATGAATCTTACAAATCGTATTATTACCATCGGGCTATCAATAGAGATTCTCTCTTGTCAGCATCTTTCCACCGAACAGAGCGGCGGCTGCATGTGCGCGGGGGCGGGGGGGGCGGGGGGGGCGGGGGGCGGGGGCGGGGGCGTTGGCGGGGGGCGGGGGGTGGGGGTGGAACAGATTTCGTGTGGCGGAGAACGAATTACTTTTGTTGGGTATAATTTCGCTTCACTCGTTTCCTTTGCGAGAGACATGTTATAGAGTGTTGTGACGTGTGCAAAAAGTGTTTGATCCATTGCGATATCTTGCTCGAATTACGTATCAATCTTGAAGGATATCATGCTCTACCCCGAAACTGAATTTTGATGAATAATGACGATATTTACTTCTCGAAAGTTAGGGAAAACTAGAAATCATCATCTCAATTTGAGAAATTTCGATTGATTTTACCGGCACGTGTAGGGAAAACTAGAAATCATCATCTCAATTTGAGAAATTTTGATTGATTTCACTGGCACGTGTAGGGAAAACTAGAAATCATCATCTCAATTTGAGAAATTTTGATTGATTTTACCGGCACGTGTAGGGAAAACTAGAAATCATCATCTCAATTTGAGAAATTTTGATTTATTTTATTGGCACGTGTAGGGAAAACTAGAAATCATCATCTCAATTTGA
This sequence comes from Brachyptera risi, assembly GCA_964007535.1. Lineage (NCBI taxonomy): Eukaryota > Metazoa > Arthropoda > Insecta > Plecoptera > Taeniopterygidae > Brachyptera > Brachyptera risi. The sequence continues at coordinate 44,025,565 of OZ023331.1, read as the reverse complement.
GAAATTTTGATTGATTTTACCGGCACGTGTAGGGAAAACTAGAAATCATCATCTCAATTTGAGAAATTTTGATTGATTTTACCGGCACGTGTAGGGAAAACTAGAAATCATCATCTCAATTTGAGAAATTTTGATTGATTTTACCGGCACGTGTAGGGAAAACTAGAAATCATCATCTCAATTTGAGAAATTTTGATTGATTTTACCGGCACGTGTAGGGAAAACTAGAAATCATCATCTCAATTTGAGAAATTTTGATTGATTTTACCGGCACGTGTAGGGAAAACTAGAAATCATCATCTCAATTTGAGAAATTTTGATTGATTTTACCGGCACGTGTAGGGAAAACTAGGAATCATCATCTCAATTTGAGAAATTTTGATTGATTTTACCGGCACGTGTAGGGAAAACTAGAAATCGTCATCTCAATTTGAGAAATTTTGATTGATTTCACCGGCACGTGTAGGGAAAACTAGAAATCATCATCTCAATTTGAGAAATTTTGATTGATTTTACCGGCACGTGTAGGGAAAACTAGAAATCATCATCTCAATTTGAGAAATTTTGATTGATTTTACCGGCACGTGTAGGGAAAACTAGAAATCGTCATCTCAATTTGAGAAATTTTGATTGATTTCACCGGCACGTGTAGGGAAAACTAGAAATCATCATCTCAATTTGAGAAATTTTGATTGATTTTACCAACACGTGTAGGGAACCTTATGATAGGAAATCTTATAGTCATACTAAGAAAGAAAAATTGATTGGACAACTCCATGGAGATTTATCTTGGTTCTTACTTCTTCAATAGAATACCTAATAATATCAGATCAACGAATAGCATACCGGCACAGTATAGCTGAGTGGTTAACGCACTTGCTTCGTGTGACCCGGGAGGTGAAGGGACATATCGGACCCGGTTCGATCCCCGCCACCGTCCATCTTTACAGGGGTTTTTCGTGGTTTCCCTCTGTAGTCTAGGCTAATGCCGAGATGGTTCCCACAATATAGACCACGACCGCTTCCTTCCCACTATCCATCCCACTACCTATAAAAACCTTCATCTCATCATCCCATCATCTCATTAATCATTCATCCGACGCCAATAGATCTTAGTAATCATTACAGTGCGTCGTTAAAACCCAATAAAAAAATAAAAAAACGAATAGCATACGTTTGTTTCAAGTTCAAACGAAGCTTTCCACAGTTGTTGGGCTTGTCATGCATATTATATTCCAGTATTATTTCATGTACTTTCAGCATACATTCGTGTTATTTTCATTTGTTATAATTTAATTAACCGTAATTCGTTTATTTTTTCGTGAACACAATTACGTGAAATTATTCTAGATTTCATCTTTTGTTTTTCATCACCTGGCAATATGAGCGAAAATTGTATTTCAAATAGTTAATTCAAACAGAATGTTATTTTATTTTGATTAAAATTTAAAAAAAAAAATGGCAGGCTTGTATACTTTAGATGATTACTTCATCAATCAACTTTTCAATTTTTGACTCTATCACAAAAACTCTTTTCATAATTTAATCACTTTGATACTTACAAGTTCAAATTCTATGTGTGAGTGATAATATATCCATATAGGCCCTACATTGTAGAAATTATCTATACAATTAAATGATATTGGATTTATTTGATAGAGATATAGACCTGATGAAATTACGAGGAATTTACAAGACTTTGCAGAACTGAATACAGGTTTTTGATCAACATCACGGAAATGAAATTTCGTGCTATAGTCTATTGAAGAAGGTAGATAGAATTTTTTTCGTCACTTGATTTGTATTTGGAAAAATAGCAGAGTCCTTAGAAATCGACTCGGAATATAGAATACTGCAGTCTATAGCTTTCTAAAATCTCTAAAATCATTCCATATATTCAAAAATGACGTCTAAAATTTTGCATCATAACTCTAGTCTCGAAAAGACCATCTCCAATAACTTTCAGTACTGTCTAATTTAGTGTTTTACTATCGACCCTATTATAAAGTAGTGTTTGCCCCCCCCCCCCCCCCCCCCAATAAAGTGACCCTCAGTGACGGACTGTAAAGCATCACATCCTAATCTCCTATCGGTTTTATTTCCTTGGCCGGTCGCCCTCTCTACCGGCTCCGTAAGCCAACTAAATGAGAGCTCCCGATCCTCGGACGTCCCGTTAATCCTGCGGGAGAACTCGACGAGGGGTTAGTCTCGTCTTGACTTGGACGCGAAGTCTGCAAGTCTGGAGGGCTTAGTCGCACCTCGTGCTTGTCTAGCCGTGACACGACGTGGTCTTGACGAGGGCGACGACGAAGAGTTGGGATGCCGACGAGTAGACGATCTGAATTTTTATTTTCATATTGATCAATTATAAGAAAGGCAGAATAAAAGGGTTGAATTTATTGATTCTCTGTGATTTCTTATTAATTAGTAATAACTCCGTGATAACTGGCCTTGATAGCCTTAATTAATAGCCTTAATTGGGGAACAATTATTTTGTATCAAGTTTCGATGTTATTAAAAAAATAAAATAATAATAATTGATCAACTATTATTCATGCTGATATTTCAACTAAGATATATTACTTTCATAAAATTGACTTGTTCAAAATTGAAAATTAATTTAGTTTAAATTAGTTCAAAATTGATTGACTTGTTGAACTAATTTGCCTAATTTTAAAATATCCGAAATTGACTTATTTCAATACTCGTAGAGATTTATTTCATGAATATGTGCACATTATAGTGATTGTTAATTCACAATTATGAAATAAATATATTATTATCATTATTATTATTAATATATCTTCTCTCGGAGATGATTGGTAGTAGGGGCGGTTGTTTAGAACCGTCTGGGTTGGTTTTTGTGAAAATATTTTGTTGGTAGTATAAAAGCTATGTACGATTTGAATTAGAGGTTTCATCACTGTGGACATATTTTTTCATTTCATCTCTCCTGACATATTTATAACACTTTTTATTCAGATTTTTGTCCACATTTTGGATTGCTCAACAACATATAGGCTTAATAAGTAACAACACATAAAATTCATTGGTGGGTGATTTTTTTTAATAACATCGAAACTTGTTACAAAATTAGGGCAATGGATGGAAGATAGGATCGTTTGGACGGAGCACCACAAGGGTGATCTTAAAATCCCGGAGATTAAAAATGGAACAAAATATGGACAGTTATTATAGGGAAAAGTTAGGGATAAAATGTTGGGATGAGAAAAGAGAAAAATAATAACAAATAAACCCAAACTGATGTGAAAATTACCAAATTAAAAATAATCAATAGGAAGAATTGAACGATATAAATTCATCCCTACCATAAATAAAACACGTTCACCTAAAGAAGAAGAAAACTCCCATATAACCTAGCTGTTGGTAGGGTCGTTAAACAAACAATAATCATCATCATCCGTATCACCCCCGTATAACCTAGCTGTTGGTGGGGTCGTTAAACAAACAATAATCATCATCATCCGTATTACCCCCGTATAACCTAGCTGTTGGTGGGGTCGTTAAGCAAACAATAATCATCATTACCATCATCATAAATAAATAATAAGAAGATTGTGTACGTATCTGTAAAGAGTTGTTTACAAAGAAACACGTTTTTCTTCCGTACGTTGTCATGGCCACCGCCAAGACTCTTACGCACACCACTGTATTTCTAGATTAGTTGGTCAGACAGACAACATCCATCTCATATCGATATTGACCCCGCAGTATCCATTGTCTACAGCATGGCCAACTGTTTTCATTTCTCTTGCGCTTCTTCTTACTACCCTCTGCTTTATCGTCCGACCGATCGCTACATTTCTGATATTGCTTTTGTTCTGCTACTCGATTCGACAGCGACTCTCTCTCTGATCAATAACAAGTATGTATGCGGATCTGCAGAACCTGACAAATGCGATCAGAAAGAACATCTCAGCTACTTTGAGAAGAGATGAAAAAAAAATCGAACGCATAAGTGACTTGTCTATTTTGTAGCTGCGAAGGATGAAGGAGCGAGACGTTCGTGCGGTATTGGTGTGGGATAGGGGAGACGGTCGATCGGAACTTTCTGCTTGAGTGGATACAATACAAGAAGGTATATACAGATGTACTTCCAAGATTTTTATTTTCGTTGAATGTATATTGTATAGATATATTATTCTACTTACTCCTTTTTTCTTATCGCAAGTTTGTTTTATATTTTACCTGCATTGACTGTCTTATATTCGTATAGTTTACTCTCTAGCGTGTATAGAATATCATAGAATCATTGATAACAATATACAATAATATAAGAAGATACTGCCAACTTCCCAGCGACAATGGTGATCGAAGTTATCTTTGATTGAGAGTCCGCGGGAGTCGATTCAACGGAATATCAGTTTCTTGAAGATAACTTTTGAACGGTATAAGATATCAAGATTCTAATACGCGAGAAACACAGATAATTATAATAGCTTCAAGATGATTATAAGTTATAACTATTCAAGTCATGTCGCAAAAAAAACTGCTATAGCGTATACAGATGAAAAAACACATTTCATAAATACACACACACACATATATATATATATATATATATATATATATATATATATATATATATATATATATATATATATATATATATATATATATATATATATATATATATATATATATATGAATATAATATATTGATTATCCAAAATGAACTTCACATCCTCTGAGAGCATATACTGTAGTTGACTAGTTGTATATTCTAGTGAGCCTATACTGTAACATTACATACCCACGGCATCGTACTCGCGGGCAATACAAGCCCACCAGACTGGAAAGAGATTCATTTTCAATCTGCAATAAAACTAGTGAATTTGCCTCTCGGGAAGGATTACCATTGGGGAGGGAGGGAGGGGGGGGGGGGGGGTTGGGGTTGAAAAGTCGGTTTTATTCGTTGACATTCCCCGGTTTTGGGTTCCGCAATATTATCATCCATAACCACATTATGGAAATGTGGTGCATAATAGTATATATATATATATATATATATATATATATATATATATATATATATATATATATATATATATATATATATATATATATTCATTTATGTAACAGTAGACGACGATTCGGTCACATTGGGATTTTTCAAATTGACTGAGGGAACGGGGAATTTTTCTGGATGAAGTGATTAACGTGGTCTCTCTATACGTCGTTTCTTCGCGTTGAAATTACGTTTGACAGATCGCTGTTCAGAACGATTACGCGTGCACTTTAACCTCGTCCAACCAAATGCGGCTCGTCGGAGGCTGGAGATTAATTTGTGCTCTCCACAGATATCTCGTTTGTTGTTACGGACTTTCGAACGCAAATAAACTCGAATGTGAATTATAGTGATTTGCATAATTATATGTTAAGAGCGATTATGACTAGATAATTCAGATCGAAAGTATGTAAAAAAAATAAAAATTCAAAATAAATTTTTTTCAAAATTTTAAAAAAATTTCAATTGTTTCAGAAAATTTGTATAAAAAATTCGAATTTGGATTTTTTTTGTATTACTTCTCATTTGACGCGTTTATTTTTATTTCTGTTTTCATGTATCTTCATAGGTTATGTAATTCAGGTCGTAGCATTTGATACAAATTATAAGTTAAAGAATACGGTATTTTTGTATTTCTTTTCACTTGTCGCGTTTGTTTTTATATCTGTTCACATATATCTCCAAAGGTTATTTAATTCGGGCCATGACATTCAAAAAAAAAAAAAAATACTACAAGTTCAGGAATACAATATTTTTGTATTACTTTTCGTCTGTCCCGTTTATTTTGTATCCCTTTTGTCCCCGGAAAATATAAATTTTTTAATACATTTCTAATAGTCTCATTTGTTGCGGTCATTTTCAATTTCTCTTTTCACATTCATCTTCAACAAAGAACAATTCAAACCGCAAGAATGTTCAGAGAAACTTATAAATTAGGGAATACATTATTTTCATTACTTTTCATTTGTGTGGCGTAATTGTTTTCTTTTCTCTTGTTCACATGCATATTCTTCAAAGGTGCTCGGAACAGTTCTCAGTAGCTTGGATTATATATCTAAACGCACCTTTGGATAGGCAACAGCGTTCCAAAGCTGTGTAACTAGCCATATACTAATTACCAAAAATTTGCTGTTAGCGTATAGTACAAATTACACCGGCCTCTTCCATAGAAAGCACTTCATTTCTAATCTAATTAGTTTCAATTATTCACTTTATAAACTATCCATGCGTAAAAACAGACAAACAAAAATACGCGTTCTCGTAATTCTTTCGAGAAAATTTTTTTCTGTCTTCATTGAAGTCTTCTTTGAGGACGATTTCTCTTACAAATCGATAAAACGGTACACTACTCAATCGACTGAACTCCGAGGGTCGCAATAACCCTATTGACTTTGTAATTGGAACTTCATTCATCTTGCAAAACGTAAAGTACGTCATAGTTACGTACGTCATACGTAACGTCATAATTATAACACAAGAAGTAAAAATAACATCAGTACTCGTTCTAATCATAAAACAACCATGTATGAGAAGGATTGTTTGTATAAAGGTACAAAACTATATAATGAGTTGCCAATGAGGATAAAATCGCTCGAGAGTTTTAATGCTTTTAAGAACAACTTAAAGCAGTACATTTTAAATGATCCCTTTTATACAATTGACGAATATGTATCTATAGCTGCACATCTCACCAATAACTTCTTTGGCATTAATTTCGTATTCATTGGACAATATTTTAATGTGTTTGTAGACAGGTACATAATGTTTGTCTGTATTTGTATTCAATCTATTGTATGTTGTATGTCTGGAATGCTTGGTATGTTTTTCTTTTTCTTATACATATATATATATATCAATGACTTGCCATATAATTGCCTGTAATGTCAATTCCCGTGGATGAATAAAAATATCTATCTATCTATCTATCTAAAGATCCAACAGTTCACCCTCATGTTTCTTAGTTCTGAAGAGTCTGCATTTGGAGTTAGTATGCGTTGTATACCCATACAGATATAATCCAAGGTGTATCGTGCATTATTAGATGAGCGACAGCGAAGACTCCAACCCACTCTTATTGAGATTTGTCTGTTTTTTTTACTTTTTTTGGGGGGGGGGACACTGCACAGGTCGCACGGTTCGACTGATCAACATGAAACTTTTTTTGGACAGTCAAAATCATCCAACTTAAGAACTGTATAGTTTTTTGGAATGGATTGGTTGAAGAGATTTTGAGAAATATTATCTCAAAGTTTCTAAAACCCGCATAAGATTGGGCTGGGCAAGAAAATTTGAAAAATAAATTCTCTCCAAATGGGATGAAATTTTCTCTAAATGTGTATACATAGATTTTACACATTATTACGATTTTGTAAGCAATTCTGATCAGTCGTTTTGAAGAAAAAAAATAAAATGACTGATAATATTCATAAAATATATCATAAAAATTATGACAGAATTAAATTGTCGAGATTCACTGCTTTCTAGATTCAAGAGTTGACCAACAATGAAGTATTTTTTATATGCGTCAAGGTGTGTAGAATACTAGAGTCAATGAAGTGGCAAGAGTAGAACTACTTTAACGACTTTTATAGCTTATTCAGATATCAAAGTGTGTAGAATACCAGAGTCGATAAAGTAGCAAGGGTAGAACTACTTCAAGGACTTTTATACCTTATTCAGATATCTCGCTCATCTCACAACGCATATTTCGCGTTTGACTAGTATAGGCTAAAGAGGGTATTGCGATCCAACAATGTTTCTCAGTTCTGAAGAAAGTCAGTAGGCCTATCAGGAATTAGCATGAGTTGCTTTTCCATATACCGTAGCTAAATAATCCAAACCAATAGCGAACAATTTCAAAAAGAATATTCAAATGAGTTTTTCGTATACACAGATATATATATATATATATATATATATATATATATATATATATATATATATATATATATATATATATATGTACGTTTCACTAATAATGGTTAAAATTAAAATAACTTTTACATTTCGTTACCACCACGGTCCTTTGTGCTTACATTCCCCGAAATCCCCGACTAAACTTTGTTCTAAAGACTCTTTTCTGAATCTCCTTCTATATTTGAATCTTTTATTGATGTTTTGTTCTGTTATACATGTATCCACGAAAGAAGGCTCGAACCACCCGCACATTTCTGTTATCGTATAAAAGGAACTGCCGCTCGGCACCTTCTTCTCTCCTGGATACAAGTTTACATTTTGTTACCACTTTGCCAACCCTTATATTCTCTCTCTCTCTCTCTCTCTCTCTCTCTCTCTCTCTTTCTCTCTCTCTCTCTCTCTCTCTCTCTTTCTCTCTCTCTCTCTCTATCTCTCTCTTTCTCTCTCTCTCTCTCTCTCTCTCTCTCTCTCTCTCTCTCTCTCTCTCTCTCTCTCTCTTTCTCTCTCTCTCTATCTCTCTCTCTCAGGTTTTGGTGATGAATATATTCTCTAGCGACTAAACATCTGCAACATGTCTTCTCTCTTTCTTACACACACCGGTGCCGCGGTGTATTGTTTTAATAAAGGAGCGGTTTATGCAGAAACACGTCCTCTCCCCCCCCTCCCCCCCTCCTCAAGTCACCATCTTCTGCATCTGGCGGACCCATAAGCCATGTATTTACTTCATCAACATGGAATATATGTACTGACTCTACATACCAATGTTATCGACTTTTAATAAGGGCATAGGCGCGTGGTGCACGTGAAACGGGTATTAATTTTCCGCGTGGAGGGGTGGTTGGGGGGGGAGGGGGGGGGGCAATATATAATGTGGAAATTTGAATTGTCTGTCGAGACGATATGCGCCGGGGGGGGGGGAGGGGGGAGCACGTGGAATTGTGTGCGGTTGCTAGTTTGCGGGTAAAAAAGGAAATTGTGATAATTACAAATGATCTTTCATTTTGAAAGACTGATTCTGTTTTTCTCTCTCTGTAACTGTTTCGATGAACATTCAAACAATTATTCCACTCTTAAATTATTTTGTAGTATTTCTATAAACCAAATCATCCGAAATTTCGACAAAATGGTGTGTCGATGAAACGCTTCTTCAGTAGTTCAGTCTTTCGATACAAAGAATTTGAGACATTTCGATCTTTCGACTGTTTGGTATTCTCTCATTTCTTATGATTTCATCATCCAAACTGAACTAACCAAAATGATTTTTCGGTAAAACGATCTTTCGAACGTTCAGTATTTCGTCAATTTATTTATTTTTATTTACATTGGGCCTAACGACGCACTGTATTGATGACCGAGGTCTATTAGCGTCGGTGAGTGATATATGAGATGGTGGGATGATGAGATGAAAAATTATTTTATTAGGTGTTTTTTGGATAGTGGGTTAGAGTCGGTCATGGCTTGTTGTTAAGAAACCATCCCAGTATTGACCTGAACGACTGAGGGAAACCACGAAAAAAACTGTCAGGATGGTCGACCATGGCGGGAATCGAACCCCGGTCTCCTGATTGACGGTTCATTGTATTAACCACTCGGCCACTCGTCTCAGTCTAACCGGAATGATAACGAAATGTCTATAAAACGAACTTTCGTTATTTCGTCAATTTAATGTACACACTCTGTAATAGTACATGATAATACACCCTATTGTAATACCTCTGCATTGTAAACAGTATTACACCATCTGTGGACGAATGTAACTCATGCAAGAAGCGTGTTGAAAAGGGTGGTTCACAACACCGCCAGTAACTGTGTCCGCACAAGACTTGTTTTTGTTCCGTAAGGTTGGCTAGACGTGTAGTGACGTCACGGGGCTACCACCACACCGACCACACTGTGTGCCCACATGGAGACTATCACGTGTACATGTGCATGCTGAATAGTTATACACCCGAAAAACAATAGCGACCGAGACGCGTGGCCGAGTGGTAACATACTGAACCGTCATTCGGGAGGCCGGGGTTCGATTCCCGCCATGGTCGACCATCCTGACAGGGATTTTTCGTGATTTACCTCTGTCGTTTAGGTTGATACTGGGATGGTTCCTTAACAACAGGACACGACCGACTCCTTTCCATCATCCAAAACACCTAATAAAATAACCTTTCATCTCATCATCCCATCATCTCATTCATCATCCACCGACGCCAATAGATTGTAGCCATCAGTATAGTGCGTCGTTAAAACCTAATGTCTAAAAAAAAAAAAAAAAAAATAGCGTTAGAATTCAATGGGTTGGACGTGTGGTGTATATCCGTACTATATTTATTCATATTGTGTATAATGACTCATTCGACTGATAACCACGATCTATTGGCGTCGGTGATTGATTTATTGGGATGATGTAGCATGAGATGAGATTTTATTAGATGTTTTTGGATAATTGGAAGGAGTCGGTCGTGGTCTGTTGTTAAGGAACCATCCCAGTATTGACCTGAACGACAGAGGGAAACCACGAAAAACCCCTGTCAGGATGGTCGACCATGGCGGGAACCCCCTTGCCTTGGTACTGCCCTGGATGAAGTGATAAGTGAGGGTACGTTCGCAAAAGCGCATGCCTTATGCGGAAATGTCAAAAGCAGTGCCTTGGCTAAATTTGTCACGATGGACTGATCTGAACAATGTTAAACGATAACTATTGCATTTTTTCATAGTTTTTATCATCATGAAAATTTGACGTGAAGCCATTGTTTCCCTATAAAGGCAAAGGAGGAAAGTTGGGGATCGTTTGAACGGGGCACCACAAGGGCAATCTTATACAACTCCAAATAAATAGTTCGATATGAAATGGCTCATTCAATACTTTGTAAAAACTATTTCGTTATACTCTATCTCCCCCCCCCCCCCCCTCCCCCCCCCCCTCTCAACCTAACCAAACTTATACACTAACATTTCTTCCACGCTTAGCCAATCATGATGACCCCTTGGTTTTGTTTTGCCACCGTTTGCTCTTGTTGCTATGGTAACAAATCAATGTCACGTGACAGTTGTAAAAACTCTGTACAAGCTATAATAGTAAAATGTCATTTTCAGTTTTTCACAATATTGTTTTTGCCATGTTCGCTTTTTAGTTTTCTCTCATTATACTCTCTGCATATAATAGTATAGCTTTCAGCTTTTGTTCATAGGAGGTAATGATTTTCTATCAGAAAGTAATTACTACTGTATATATTCACATTTCTGAAAAAGTAATTAAAACAAATGACTTTATCCATGCGATCAAATCCCTGGATATTAGATTTATAGAACTTTCGCTTCGGAAAAGTGAAAAATGGTCAAGTTTAAGTTTAAGTTTAAGTTCGTCAGAGTGGCATGTCTCAAACATGCATGTTTTCTGCTTTTCTCTGTAACATTCAAATGCAAATCTTTTGTTAATAATATTCTCTTTTTTCCACTTTCTTGTACAAGTTGTACTCGTATATTTAAGCATGGGAGAAAGGTAAACTTCCAAGACATGTCGCCTTCGTGAATTGAAACTTATTCCCACTTTACTCCCACTACTAACCTTTACTCCCTTCTAGCTCCTCACCATATAGTACTGCCACCGACCGCTAATAATGTGTAAAAAGTGCTCACAAGCTTGATCGATTGTGCTGCTTTCGGTCGTCATTTTAACGAACCAATTCATCAGATTACTGTACATTTATCGATGGTATATTATTTTTATTCATTCATCCATTATGGTTTTTATACATTGGAATATAGAAGTGGAAATAAACATGTGCCTCACTATACCTGCATAATAACACTACAATAATTAATAGTAAAACATGAAATGAAAATAAAAATGACCAAATATAAATGTCCAACTTAATCCCCAATCTAATATTTGTAAAGTTTCAAGTATTGAATTGAGCAATAATTGTCTAAGGTCCGGGATTACCAAGTCCAGTTAGCCTTATCTGAGAGTTTGTAAAAACGAATGGTATAGGTAACCATGGTGATATCAACTAAAAACCGCCAGTTAGAGCTACTCTATGTTGGTAATTCAGGCACTAAGCTGTCTACATTAATCAAATGAGTATAAACAAAAAATTATCAGTCTATTATAAGTATCAGTTTTTCATCAGTTAACTCGTAAATATATACAATAATATATTGTCATACGTCTTATAATGGTATACGACCGTTTTCTTTCCTGCATAGAAGCTAATATACGAGGTATACTCACCCAACGTTTTGTTATACCGCGCAACTGATTTTCTAGCCCCGCCCTTTTTGTTGAAATCACGTGTTCTCTCCTACGTTATTTCACAATGAGAGATGATTCATCTCAATTAATCGACCCCGTCTGCTCAGTCGGTTTCAGAGAAGGATGTAGACATTTGATTGATTGTTGCCATAGATATATGATTGACTATTAATAATGATTATTTTCATGACGTTTCTAAATGAAAACTTCGTTCAAATCAAATCGACAACTACTCCTTTTGTAAGTTGGATGAGAATACATTCATACCAATGGCTATACATATATATATATATATATATATATATATATATATATATATATATATATATATATATATATATATATATATATATATACATATATATTTGTATTCACGATAGAAGGTTCCGAGCGACCGTCCCCCTGATCCCACAACACTGGCGCGCGGGTGGTTCGCTAATAATCTTTCGTAGATACAAATATGTATGCAAAAAGTTGTTTAATTATAATTTCACTTCACATAAAAAAAAACTTCCCCATCATTAATTGGTTATTTTTCCGTAAGATGTCGTTCGTAAAGTTTGAGCCGCGCACTTCTCCTTTTCAACGAAATGTAAATCCGGAGAAATAATTTCAGTTTTCAGAACTCGTTTGTGTCATTTTATAGAAAACATCTTTTGAAATGTCCGATTGAAAAGAACGCCGTTCGAGAAGTGTTTCGTATTGATTAGCCGGTTTGTTTGGCCATTCTTCTTGTTCCCTCTTGTTCCCGCTTGTTCCCGCTTGGCGCAGACAAACTTCGGGAAACATTCGAGAGACGATGTAACTCCCCGTTGCTTTTGTCTCTATTGAAATATTGTTCTCGAATGGAATTGTGTGAAATGGTTCTGTGAGAATATATTATCAGAAATATGTTTTGCTGTAGAAAACAAAAGTCTTTGGAAAGTTTCGATCACCGCGCTTCTTGTATTAGATCTTGAACTCGGTTCCTAGTTGAATTTAAGAGTGCATGAGACTCGATTTAGCGAAATATAAATTTTAATTTATAACGGTATGTGATATCAAAATTAATTATAATACGAGAAGAATACGATTAACTTGATTACCTTCAAAATAATGTAAAATAAAATTATCAACTTGGGATGCTAACATTTCCAGAGTAAGTTATATACAGCTAAAAACAAAATTTCAACGTATAGCTGAACAAGTTTTTTTCTAGCTGTCTACGTATGAAAATTATGCGACTTGAGGCAAAAAATGTCATCTAAATCATCCAGATGGTATTGAGAATATCTGTGTTTACCACGTATTAGTATTTTAATATTAATGTTATAATATTAAAATTTTAATATAATATATATTGTATATATTATATATGATATTGAAATTGATATTTCAATTTTTTTAATTTGAAATTTCAATTAAAATTGAATATTGATATATATTAAATATTTTATAGATAATATTAAAATCGATATTTTCGCCAAAACGATGCACTTTCAAAGACATGCTTAACAAAGACAGACACATTCAGTTTAAATATCTTGAAGAAATACATAAAACCACAAATGTACGAAAAATTTCGGGGTGCTGAATCAACCTATGAACACTACCCGGCTCCTCCACCAATGTGTCACTCACAGGGGAAACGGCTCCTCCACCATACAAGTGTCATTCAGAGGGGGAAAGTCAGCTATACACGCTCTACTCTCAGATTTCAACGTGGCGTTTCCTGTCAGATTCTCTCTCTCTCTCTCTCTCTCTCTCTCTCTCTCTCTCTCTCTCTCTCTCTCTCTCTCTCTCTCTCTCTCTCTCTCTCTCTCTCTCTATCTCTCTCTCTCTGTGTATTTAGTGTCAAGAAGGCGTGGTTTGTATCTTTCTTTTCCTCGACTCCGTATACGCAATTAAGAATCTCGCGATTGCCAGCTAATTATCGTCACGTAACCACGAAACACGGACGTCCGTTTCTCCGCAACGTCCTCACTGCACGCACACCGCCACTGTTACGTCTGCGTTGCACGCGAACCGCCACTGTTACGTTCTAGTGCGACGCTATCTGCCTATTAACAGAGTGAGAAATAGTTACAATTGTCTAAAAATACGAATTGAAATATGAGCAGAGGTATAATTAGTAAAAATGTAGAATTACTGTGGGAAACGAGATGGGATTGTTTGCACGCGTATATTGTAGTCAATTTTTTTAAATTTAAGGCGTCCCAACTCTACGTTGGGCAAAAAATTTCTTGCCTGGGTGATTTCACAGATATAAGTGATCATATAACTTGTGTACATAATAATGAAACAAATTTTATTATAACAATGGTGGATAGATCACTTGTATGTAACAGTAACACTCGGTATTTTTGACATCGATTTTTACCTCACCGCGTTACCGTTACTTACAAATAACATGTAAGCTAATGTGAGTGTCCTATTTTCAGTGTCAACATAACATATAAACAATCGCAGTGACTTTCTGGGTGAACATAATGGTAGTGAAACTGCTTCACACCAATCATTTAAATATCTTCTAAAATATTGTCAATCCATAATTAATATACACATTAGTTTCATATTTCTGTATGTAACGGCATGCTGGGAGTTGAATGTTGTATTTTCTTTTGTTCAATAATGATAATAAAAAAACTTCGATGTCAAAACTATCGAGTGTTAGTTACATAGTAATTTTTCCACCTTTGTTATTATAAAATTTGACTCATTAGCATTTTCGACAAATATTGCGGCCATCTTGTCAGCCATTTGGTAATTTTGTATCTTTTTTATTTTGTAATTTTGTATCTTTTGTATCACTGTTGAAGTTTTATGATCATTTATATCTGTGAAATCCTTTGGCGGGAATGTTTCTCCCTATATAATGTGAGAACGCCTTAATTTCACCAACGAATAATATATTTCTATGAAAATACATTTTTAAATGTATCCCATTTGTCTGCAACTTCAATATCGTACACATAATCACTGTTATTTATTCATGTTTTAACAAAACAATGTCCCATTATAATATTTATATACCCAGCATTGCAACCTGCTGTTTATTGTGTTCTCATTTAATAACAATACACATACATTGTTATTTCCAACGCAATTAGTTTGCGGTGCATTTTAACTCGTTTACTATTGTCCGTATGTGGTTTTTGTTCTTTTGTAAGCTCAACAGTATGTTATTCCAGCGGGATAAAAGTTGTGAATTGAAAAAATGCAGCTGAACAACAAAATATGCTCTCTTTTGTGAGACGTGCGAATTTATAAAATGTGACACTATATATATACTTGTATCCACGAGAGAAAAAGGTCGACTACCAACATAATAAACACAAATAACACTGTTATATTTGTTTACAGCTGTGTTATTTTATAGGGCCCTTGAAGAGCGTATACCGGAATGCGTATACTCGGTTTTGTGATATGGGCTTGGGTGTCAAACCTTATACCTGAACCCTAACCACATTGTAGAACCATCCATTCATAAGTACCTCCAAGCCTATTTCACACATCTAAATATACTTTATTCCAGTATACGCCCTTCAGCGTTATTTTATGGATATTATTATTTTTTATGACAAACTTTACAATGATAAACACAACTACATCTTTCAACGGCGTTAATTTCTTGAATTACCATCAAAATTTTGTGATAACCGAATGTGTCACAATTGTATATTTAGTAAACGCCTTTTTTTTCGTGGATACCCATATTACATATACTTGTATCCACGGAGAAAATAGTCGTCTGTAAAATCTTTAGTAATTGTAGAAAAACTCGTTTCAAATTGAAATATTTTGATGATTTTCAAAGATGTACTTTTGTTTCTAATCGTGACAAATCTGTGGTGAATGAAATAGGTACAACAACAATACGATAAACGGTCATATTTTCATTTCTCATGTTGGTACTTGATAGGTGATCTTCTTTCGTGGATACAAGTAAATGCTATATACTTGTTTGTTGACTTGTTTCCGTGGAGAGCAACGTGAACTTTCGTCATTGCGAAAAACACAGAGAGAGGAAGAGATGTAGAGAGAGAAAGAGAGAAAGAGAGAAAGAGACAGACAGAGATAGAGAGATAGAGAGAGATATAGAGAGAGAAAAACGCACAAATTCAATAATACGCTTTCATTTTCATCGGTTGTTACGCCCCCCCCCTCCCCCTCCTCAGTGAAAAACGAAACATTTATTGTTCTTTTAGGTCTGAAACGGTTCACATCGCTTCTAATGTTAGATGTGCTATATAGCTATAGAGCTGGGTGTGTAGGAAAAATACCCGCCTTCGTTATTGAGTGGAAAAACTGCTGTTTTCTCCCATTTAGTTGTTCTCTGTTCGTAAGTATAACCCCCTCCCCCCCTCCATTACCCCCCCCCCCCCCACCACCCCTCCACCACGCAGCACAAAGCCCAGAACGATTCACAAACTCTACTTCTGTATACTTGAAAATCATTGGTTCTTGATAATAATCCGCAGTGTACTATTTTACACTCTTTGTTCAGTGCTACCAACTTTCAAGTCGAACTTTTCGTGTTGTTCAGTTGCCTACACTGTAAAGAAGGGATTAAAAAGTCCTTACTATTTATTACCGGTGTTATCCTTGTAACCTCTCCCAACATGAATAACTTTTTCGTAATTTATATCGGAACTTGAAACAAAATCTTTTTTCTACTGATTAGAGTTGAAGATGACTCGGTAGGATCGTTCGGACGGGGTAAAATAAGGGTGAATTCACCTCTCAAATTTTATCACCTCCTCATATCTCAATGTGGTTTAATCTTCAATTATAATCACTCATTTGTTACCTTTTCTTTCACTTGGTCGTAATTTGATGTTCAGTTATCTTGCTCTCATCACAATACAGACTCGTTTTTCTTCTTCTAACCATCACTGAGTCTTGTGGCCGAGTGGTTAGTACACTGAACTGTCATTCAGGAGACCTAGGCTCGATTCCCGCCATGCTCGACCATCCTGAAAGAGGATTTTTTGTGTTTTCCTTCGGTCGTTCAGGTCAATACTGGGATGGTTACTTAAGAACAGGCCACGACCGACTCCTTCCCACAATCCAAAAACACCTGATAAAATAACCTTCCATCTCATCATCCCATTATCTCATATGTCATTAACCGACGTCAATAGATTGTAGTCATCAGTAGAGTGCGTCGTTATACCCAATGTAAATAAATAAGTACATTCTTCTAACTGCTAAAAAATGAAATTTAAGCATAACTTCTTATGAATATCGACATATTATTTTAGTCGGCCCCCACGACTCTGTTAGAACATAAGACGTGTGTTAGAGTCCTATTGTAGACATGGGTTTTTGTCTACGTTCTTTCACCTGTCATCACGTACTGGGTTCATCATCACCCGCTCGTTCGTACCCCAAAATGACCTGGCACTCAATGAGGTCGTTAAAGCGACATCACAACTCTGAAACTAGATTTTAACGAACAAGGACGATATAACTATTTCCCTAATTTTAGAGAAAACTAGAAATCAACTCAATTTCAGAAATTATAATCAATTTTATTTGTCCTCCGAGACCTGGCGCTTTTTTTCTGAGCCGTGACGTAGACATTACTCAATTCTGTTTATGTTTCTATACAGAATCGGTAATGCCTACCTCACGACACATGGTGTCTGGAGGACAAAAATGTATTTTTATTTCTGAAATTGAGATTTTGATTTCTAGTATTCTCTAAAATTAGGGAAATGAATATCATCATTAATCTAAATCTAGTTTCAGGATTGTGATGTTCTCAAAGGCACATTTAAAGAATATAAATTTAAAAAAAAGACCGTACTTTGTAGTTATACCGTAGTTATGTGGTCAGAACAATAACATTATTATCTATCGTCGATTAGTGTAGATTGCTCATTTTTCAGTGTATACTCGCAATCAATGTATCCCTAATCATCCCGAAGGACTCCCCACAACAGTTCCCGATACCTCCCGACAATTTATCCAGCAATTCGTTGTCTCGTGCTTGCCAGCCATGTATATTGTGAGCCATCCTAATGCATTAGGACGATAATCGGAGTGTCCATTAGTGGCAATGCGTTCTGATAAGCCAGTTGGAGGGTTGAAACGGCGCTATCGGTCTCTCGGAGGCCGGGAAATGGCCATCCGCAACTCCCGCCCCTCCCCCCTACCCCCTACCCCTAACACTCTTCATCATTGAGTCAGGCTCGAGGGGTAGGCACGGTCGAGAAGTCAGCCTTGCTGGATCTTGTAAAGAGAATTAAAACTGAGACGAGTGGCCGAGTGGTTAATATACTGGACCGTCATGCAGGAGACCGGGATTCGATTCGTGCCGTAGGCTCATGGGGTAGGCACGGTCGAGAAGTCAGCCGTGCTGGTTCTTGTAAAGAGAATTAAAACTGAGACGAGTGGCCGAGTGGTTAATATACTGGACCGTCATGCAGGAGATCGGGGTTTGATACCCGCTATGGTCGACCATCCTGACGGAGGTTTTTCGTAGTTTCCCTCTGTCGTTCAGGTCAATACTGAGATGGTTCCTTAACAACAGGCCACGACCGACACTATCCGTATAGTGGTCAAAATGAGTTGTCTAGATTTAATTGAGACATGAGGACTGGTAGTGATGATTAATTGTAATCAATTAGCATGTTTGAACAGTAGGCCCAATGTTACGAATTATTAGTTTATCGATTTGAAGTAATAGTACAGTGAATTAACTTATTCACCCCCTTGGTTACTAATACCTATGTTCTTTTCTCACCTTGAATAATAGTTAGAAGATTCTTTAAACTGACTCTTAGGCACGGTATTACCAAGTCCAGTTAGTCTTTATCTGACAGTTCAAACTTGTTATCACCATGGTTACCTATGCTATTTGTTTTCACCAACTCTCAGATAAATACTGGGCCTTAAACGAATAAATATCGACTTGTTTTGTTTGTATATCTGAATTATCTAAAGAAAGAATCGGAAAGAACCAGAATTTTGGCGGCTATCTGCACTTTATAGGCCTACATAAGCCGCTACTGTTGTCGCCTATAGTTATTAGTGCCAACTGTCTCATCGTGAGTCACACAAAAGAATATGGGGTATTTTAGTTTTCGAATGTTGGCATCAGTAGGGCGGGAGAGATGGCCTGAGGATAATGCTTGAAAGCTGTCATTGTTGAAAGGTGATATTCCCGTGCTATGACTTTTATCTCTTCCTTCCTCTTTGTGTAATATCTTTGCAGGGTGGTTGGGTGGGGAGGGGGAGGGGGTTGGGGGGGGGGAGTTGAGGAAAGGCGGAGATGATTGTGGCGCAATGGTAGCCTGTCACCATTATACTAGTAATAACTTTTTATTTTCAAATTGTTCAAATGATACAAAACTATCCTTTTCTGCGCAAGAACCTGCGATCTTTGAGCTTGAAGAACTTTTAGGGTGTTTGGAAAATTAAATAAGAGTCCATGGGAGTCGATTTATCGAAATATCAGTTTCTTGGTGATAACTTTTGAATGGTATGAGATATCAGAATTCTAGTACGCGAGAAACACAGATAATTATAATAGCTTCAAGATGATATAAGTTATAACTATTTAAGTCACATTGCATAACTGTCAAGTGTCGACAGCTGAAAAAACACATTTTTTAGCTGTCGACGCCTAACAGTTAAACAACATGACTCAAATAGTTATAACGTATATTATCTTGAAGCTATTATAATCATCTACGTTTCTCGCATATTAGAATTTCTATATCTCATAGCGTTCAAAAGTTATCACCAAGAAACTGATATTTCGCTAAATCGACTCCCGTGGACTCATAATATATACAATAATAGGATAAGTACATACTAGATCAATATGAAAAATATAAAAAATGGCATAAATGGATTGTACATAGAATAAAATGAATATTCATATGAATAAATGAATCAGAATAAATATATGAATGAAAATTAATAAATTTAAAGATGAGTAATGAGGTTTGACAATTGATTAAAATCGGCTGTTGTAGATCAAGTACAAAATATGCGATTATTCCAAACAATAGCATTAACCACAATTACCCACTTGGTGACGTCAAATATCAGAGCCACATTGAATTTTAAGATTCTTCAATGTGAATTTTAATGACATATTGTAATCAAGAAGACTGTTTTCGGACATTTTCTTGTCCGAATGTGTCTAAAAATAGAATTGTGGTTAATGCTATAGAATGGCATTTTTGAAATAAATCGTGTCACGGTTTATAATAAGTGAACACAATTTTGAACATATTGTTTAAAATGTATCAAATTAAAATTTAAAACACCCAGGTCCGGTATTACCAAGTCTAGTTAGCAGTTATCTGAGAGTTGGTGAAAACAAATATCCCAGGTAACCATGGTGATAACAATTTTTATCCGCCAGTTGGAGCTACTCCCCCGTTGGTAATACCAGACCCTAATCAAATACCCTTTCATCTCATCATCCCATCATGCCATATATCATTCACCGACGCCAATAGATCATAACCATCAGTAGAGTAAAACCTAATATGAATAAATGAATATAACAGTTTGATCAGGAGTTATCAGTGTCTTTTTGACAGCCTCAGAAGAAAAGATCTTGCGAGGTAACAATGAAAGAAGTTTGGGTTCTTCTTTCCGGCGACCATTGTTTTTACGCATACACTGTGAAACCATTTTCGTATTTCATAAAAAAAAAAAATAGCCTCTCGGTTTCCCCCCCCCCCCTCTTCTCTTTTCATCTCACTCACTCTCTCTCTCTCTCTCTCTCTCTCTCTCTCTCTCTCTCTCCACCTCTTTGCGGGGTCTAAGAGTTTTTTGAAGAATAGACTCTGACGTTTCCTGCTCGCGGAAATGGGAAAATCAGAAACTAAACTTTTTCGCTTGTTTGTATGTGTGTGTGTGGGGGGGAGGGGGGGGGGGGGCGAGGTTCGCAAAGAGGTTAAATATCTGCCTCTTGCCTCTTTTGTCTTAGATCAAGAGTTCGTCTGCGAATTGTGTACAAAATTCTTTCATCATCGGAGTATAATCTATAGCTGTACTCGTAAGATTTTACACGAAGTGGCTATAGACACGAATTTTCTTTTAATGAACATTTTTTTTTCATGGTTCCTATGGAGAGAAATTATATATATGAATATTCGGGATGGTTTAAGGTTAGTTTTGTTGGGTTAGGTCAGTTAGATTAGATGAATTTAGGTTGATTTAGTATTTTTTAGGTTATTGTTTGGCACTCGCGTATGTGCCGCTTATTATCACTGTCACTACTGCTAGAAATTCGTGGCTATTCGATACAAAAAGAAACAATAGAATGCGCTTCTAAATCTCAATATGGCCGACGAATGGTTACAAAAGTTCAGTCAACAATGTGATATTCCAATCAATATCATTGTTGAAAATATGCGGTCGCTTTATTTTTGTGACAATTCTCTAGTTTCAATTTTCAACACCAACAGCGTACCTGCAACATTTTCTGATGAATAGTTGCTGTCAAAATTTCATTTTTCGAGTTCATCTTACTGTTAGGAATAGATCTGTGTAGACAACTGTGCTCTCACGATCAATAGTTTTTGTTCTTCAAGTTGGTAATGATAGACTTGGATGCTGGTACTGTGATCGAATTTCATTTTCTTTGACAGAGTTGTTGGAAAATAATCTTTTACTCTAATTAGCGTCATACCACGGTCATTTCTATATGCGGGTACCCCCCTCCCCTCTCCTCCTCCCTCCCCGTATATACTCTACAATCATCTTACATTTTCCATTCAAGATTAGTTATAAATGCGGATACCCGTATGGGGTTTGTTTGTATCAAAATGGAATTACGGGCGTCGGTTTGGGACCTACTGTAGGCATAGGTTTTTGTAAATTTAATTCCAAATATCATCATTTGATCATTTTTGTATCATCACCCAGGTCATTCATACCCCCATGTAAGCTATCTGTTGGTGGGGTCGTTGAACGTTATTGTAAAATCACTAATACAATCAAATCAATATTTTGGAATTGACGACTTGAAATAGGCGTGGCTTCACCAGTTGGCCAGTTGGATCTATATCATTTCTGGTCATTTGAAGATACCCCGATTGGAAATTTGAATTTCAATACAGTTCTAAAGTGCTATTTTACACTGTTCAATTTCCTTTGATTCAAGACTTGTATACAATAAATTATTTACAAGATATTGGAAGGTCATTTAGACTATCCAATACACTTCATCAAATTATGACGTTTGTTTGGTATCTAAGAGGCCGTGCATCATAGCTGTTTTATCAATTCTCATAAAACTTTTGATGGAAATTGGACATACTCTAAACGAAAAAAATGCTATCCAACCTTTTAAACGAAAATTGGAAGCGCTAGTTTTGGTACAATTTTACGATTATACTATCAAATAACTGTGATACAAGTCTTGAATCAAAGGAATTTGATGGGAAATTGGACAGTGTAAACGGGGCTTAACAGTCGTGTTGATTGGATGGGATGATTTGTGACGTCAAGGGGGCGGAGACTGTGAGTTTTCAATTGTTGTAATATTCGGACGTGGAGGTTTTATTCCCAAACAATGAAGATTGCTCGTCTCAAGTTTCCAAGAAGTTGGTTAACGTAGATCCTATATATATAATAACAATTGAACGAAAATATCGAGTATTTTCTTTTCAATCATCGAAATAGAAAGATATTGTTTTTCTCTTCCCTTTTCTCTCTATGATATATATACTCGGCACTTCCACCAACATTATTTTTCACCCTCACAAAAAGTCAAGTTTCTCTCGACTGTGCCTTCGCATATCGGTAAATAAAAAAACATCCTTTTTTTTCAACCATCCCCCGATATTGTGATGAAATACCTTTCTTGTGGGCTATAGCCGAGACGTATTTCATCGCGTCGGTATACGTATAGTTTTGAACCCTTCTCCGCTCCGCCGCTCGAGAAAACCACGCTCGGAAAAGTCGTTTTCGCTCGGAGCGACCGTGATGAAAGATTCCTTTATGTCCGTATCGCCTACTGAGCGACACCCCGCCCATTATCCGATGTTTATATGTTATTTTGTTCTCTTATCAGTAAACCGAGAAATGTTATGGTAGCCAATCACATTTTCGAGTTACGTATACGCTCGTCGACGTATATAAAATGTACGTTTTACTCCGATTTACGAAAGCAATTTTTGTGATCTGAAAATGTATTAGATTGGATATTAGTTTATATAGTAATTGGAGAAAATGTAATATGACGTAACAACTGCGAAAACTGTAATATATATAATTTTCAATTCTCATTTACTTTGTTACTCTGAACAATGATTGGGAAATGAACAGAAAAACGTCTTTTTGGAAAAAGCGATTTTTGTATATTTTTTTTTTTTTCATTAATTACAACAACTTTGGATCAAAAATCCGGTGGTTGAGGATCATTAGACATATACATATTGGTGAAGTATGTCGAGAAGAATAATTATAGAATTATTAATTAATAATTATTTAAAATTTCATTGAGGTGGAAGATAATTTTCTAATTTGTAATTGTCTAATTTTCAATTTTTATTTCATAATTCGTCTAAATCTAATGTATTTGTATCGAATTTATGTAAAATAAATCAATATCAAGGATAGCAATGTCATCTTCAAATCCAAGTGCTCTAGTATTATCATACGAACTGATATTTGTTCTTACTGTTCCCAAAGTTTCCAGTTTTCTTGAAGTTCGAGTGTATATATGCAGGCCTGCACTGAGTGCTTTGACACTTATACGTCTATGTCTCCGAAATACTTCCCTCCGTTGTGATAAAAGTATGCACTTTGCAGCTGTTAACGACACCTAAGGTTTTTCCAGAGTCTTACATAAAAATGAGCGATTTAAAATGTCGCCATGCAGTTATATGGCAAGCACGTAATTTTGAAAGCTCGTATATTCGTTGCCATTAAGGTTAATTACGGAAATGAGTTAATTGATGTGATAATTTTTAGTTTAGTATGTGGAGAGTTCTCGTCGAATTCACGAGAGCGACCGCTTTTATATATTGTATGAAACTTTTACGTTTTCTTTTGTTTTTGACTGAATTTCTTACATGAAGAAACCGTATACGACATTTATTTTCATGTGATAAAAATGTAATTTCATTTCTTCGTGATCTTTCCAAGGGAAGTAAAAAGAGTTTAATAGTGTTATATTTTATGAATTGTGCTAGTAAATTTAATATATTTAATTAACTAATTTAATACATTTTGTAAATTTTATAAATTTTGTAAATTGTGCTTGTCGGATCTTTACAAACAACGTTAACACACTTTGGTTCTTTGTTTTTCATCTTGAGACAAGAGAAAAAGTCCGTTGTATGTTTGTCTGATACCTGTTATATCCATGCAATATCACAAGGCTGACTGGGTTAGCTGATATACAAAATAATTATCGACAAAAATTTAAATTCAAAAATTAATTGAACAACATAAAAGCTGAATGAAACTTGTTGATATATGCTTGTCTCACCGTGGGTTAGGTCAGAGTCGATAAAGTAGCATGGCTAGATGGTAGAACTGCTTTATCGACTCTGCTTGAGTTCTGTTTAAGACTGGCTGTGATTTTACAAAACATACGAAACTTTCTTATATGGATTGAAAAAAAAACTTCAATTTTCTTCTCTCACTTTTCCATTTTCTTTTCGTGGCGTTATTGCAACTTCGATACTAGCTTATATAAATACTTCCAACGTTTGCACAACTTCCACATACAAATAAAACTCTTCAAAAGGAAATGTATAACACATGTTTCGCGATGAAAGATAGACGTCCGATCTAATCATGAAATGCATCGCTGTGCAGTGGTTTCATACAATCCAATAATAATGTCGTATTACATCGATATAGCACGGGGAATGAATAGCCCGAATGGGTTGGTTGCAATTGATGCGCGCAAGCGCAGATGACTCACCTCCATTCGGCTGTTTGATAAGAGTCCAATTGACTATATTGAAAATGGTTCTATACTCTTGGGTTGCATTCACTGAATAGAGCCCACGTGATCCAATTCATCCAATAGGAAACCAAATAGCGAACAGCTGATTTCAATGTCAAAACATTGACTTTTGTCAAACTACATCAACAGTCAATATTGTCATCAGTGACGTTTGTGATCGAAATTATTCATAATAATAAAATATAAAAATTAATTCTGAACAATTTTGTTCAAACAATTCAAACAATTCTTAACTATTTGCTATTCTTAACTATTTTAATACTGAAAGACTTTTATCTACGGCGAAAAATTATGGTCACAGACAGCGCAGTCCTGCTGTTGAAGACCATTAGTTTTAAATAATCAAAATGGGGTGGTAAGATCGCCCTTGTGGTGCCCCGTCCAAACGATCCTATCTTTCATCCATAGCCTTAATTGGGGAACAATGATTTTGTATCAAGTTTCGATGTTATTAAAAAAAAAAAAACTATTTGCTGTGAACCATACAACCAGCCCGGCCATTTGGTTGTGTGTAATAGGTAATTCGGCTGTTTGGAATGACCTTGAGGAACCAATTGATTGCATTCAATTGCATCCATTCCCCGTGTAATACAGGCTTTACATACATCGATATAGCACGTACTCGTATCGATTACGTGCCTGCAATATGATTGGTCAGCTTCTGTCACGTGTCACCTCTATGGGCTAACACGTCATTGTCTCGTTACTATGTAATGCCAGATCATAACTCGGAAATGAAAAAGTTCAACGAATCATTGCCATCGCTAATGAACATTTCAAACCATTGATTGCAATAGCTGAAGCTGTATACGTATCCTCATTTCCGATCAATTATTTACCAGATTCAAAAGTAATACATGAAACGAAAATATGAAAAAACTTCCAATTAATTTTTGTTATGTTTGAGGACGTGATTGGATGGTAAATTGTGTTGTGCAGTGGCGGCTGTTTAGTGATGCTGGGTGTGCAATGCTCCATGGTATGAATTTAAAATTGTAACCTTTCGGCTAGCTTGTAGCTGTGAGATTTTTTGATATTAATAGTTTCCTACCGTGGATTTAAGCATATACCTACCTGACCATAGAGCTTATTATGGCTTCGCTTTAATTACAACTGTCTCAATATATGTCACTCATTGTTGAAAGAGACATACAACAATGTCCACCAGTTGGAATTGACCAATCAGAATGTTTGGTAGTCCACCAGTTTGCTGTGTTGCTATGGTAACGATTGTTTGTCATTTGTTGCTTGCCTATAGGCTGTTGTCAAGTGACGTCACTCATTGTTGAAAGAGACGGACAACAATGTCCACCAGTTGGAATTGACCAATCAGAATGTTTGGCAGTGCACCAGTTCACTGTGTTGCTATGGTAACGATTGTTTGTCATTTGTTACTTGCCTATAGGCTGTTGTCAAGTGACGTCACTAATTGTTGAAAGAGACACACAATAATGTCCACCATTTGGGAATTGACCAGTTAGAATATTTGGTAGTCCACCAGTTCGCTGTATTGTTATAGTAACGATTGTTTGTCATTTGCTACTTGACAGAAGCCTATACATATAATTTCCAATCTTTATCAGAATGTGCAATACCTGAGTATTAATTGTTGTAATTAATTTTTGTCGTCAGTATAAATATCAAGTACATAATACATGAAAGCAGTTATCATGATATTACCACAAATGAATTGAAATGAAATTATTTTTCATATGATGACAAAATATTCACAAATTACATTGTAAACGAATATGTAAAAACTATTCATGTTTATTATAATTCCTCGACCCGGAGATTACGCCACTGCTTTTACATATTCATCATTACACGTATGTCGCTTTTTGTATTGAATCACCGGCTTTTCCATTTAAACACAAGCGTATATGTTTTAATGAGATACAAAGCTCAGCCATATAAACACACAGTATACAAAGACTTATCAACATGCAACAACTAACATAAACTAACTTTTTATAAAAGAGAATCTCCCTCTAATTTTCTATTCACTGCACTATCAAGTTATCAACTTTGAATTCAATATGACTTCACCTTTCAGTCTAGCTGTATACTGTTATAGACAGCTTTACATTCTACCATATCTAATATCTCGACATATAGACTAGTGTGTTGCATGTTTTAACCGAACTAGGCCATAATGATGCACATCATTTGAATCCCGTGCTAGATATAGGATTTTCTCTTCCAGATTTATATATATGATGTGTACTCGGAAAAATGTGGTAAAAATGTAAATAATAAAACAGAAATTATTTACATATAAAGTGTCCTAGATAGAGTTGGATCAAAAGTGACGATTCGATTGTTGTTATATATATATATATATATATATATATATATATATATATATATATATATATATATATATATATATATATATATACATATATAAATATATATATACGATATATATATATATGTATATATATATATATATATATATATATATATATATATATATATATATATATATATATATAAAATAAAGTTTCAATATATATATGTGTGTGTATTTATTTATATATATATATAAATATATATATATATATATATATATATATATATATATATATATATATATATATATATATATGTATATATATATATATATATATACATATATATATACATATATATATATATATATATATATATATATATATATATATATATATATATATATACACGTATATATATATATATATATATATATATATATATATATATATATATATATATATATATATATATATATATATATATATATATATACATATTGTGCACTCGCTTTAGACTCGAGGGGTTGATAAAAGCTTGCTCTATCAGAAGTGGCACAAAGCTTATGATGAATTGGGTTAGAGGAGGGGGGAGGGGGGGGAGGGGTGGGGGGAGTCGGGGGGATGATTCTAGTGTTGGTAATAATAATTAGGTTTCCATGAGAGAAGAATTTTGTTTTATTGGTGACTTGTTTTTTCCCAAGGGAGCATTATGTCTGGTTGGCATAGCAACTGGAAAAGTTTGTGCTAAAAAAGAAAACTGATAATGAAGTGGAGTTTTGATAACACAATTTATAGGGGACATTGTTGTTTACGTATTGTATATTATGGTTATAGACAGCGCAGTTCTGGTGCTTCATGTTTTTTTATTTGACATAATTAAAATGGGTTCACCCGTCTCCAAAAGATCCGATCACTTTTATCCATAACCTTAATTGGGGCACAATGATTTCGTATCAAGTTTCGATTTTATTTCAAAATAATAGATGGAAGTTGAGAAAAAAAAATCCTGTAGAAAAATTCCAATTATTTTTTTGGTATCCTGTTCCTGCTCACGTTATCGGACGATAATGACCGAATATCCTAAATTGTCGATTCCAATTAGTGTTCCCGAGTCGATGTTTCCTCATTACGATCAGCCCCGCCGTGTCTTGTGTCGTCATTTGTCAACCCTTCGCACACCGGAAGTAGTACTCGACGCATCCGACACGTCGCGTCACGACGCCGATCAATGACTGCCAATATTGCGCGACACGATCTGTTTTACTTTGCTCCGAAGTGATGATAAATTCCTTACAATTTGTATATATGTCGTGGAAGATCATATTTCTTCGACATTGTTTCCTTTTTTTCATTTTCTTCCAACTTTTCCGAGTACGTTAATAAATTGAAGTTTCTATAGAAATGTGCAAACTAACATAAAAGTAGTTTGATATCTCGCGATGCTGTAAAATTATATGTAAATGCGCCTGCGTGCCTAATTGAGACTAGAAAATATATAGACTATCTTTAATTAGTTTTATGATTGTATTTTATCACCAGTCAAACTTGATTACATACGGAAATGAAATCGAGTTATTATTTTTGTATTATTTCATTTGAGATTCTAAATCATCAAGACATTAGTCGATTTTTCGAACTATCCGTAAGAAGTCATGAGATGGTCTGAAAATATCCAACAGTATTTGTTATTTAATATTTAATATTCAACTTTTGCTGCAGTTTAATGTAATTGATCAATAAAAATACTTTCATTTGTGGCGGAAAATTAGGCCACAGACAGCTCAGTCCTGGTGTAGAAGTTCATTGGTTGTAAATAATTGAAATGTAGTGGTTAGATCGCCCTTGTGGTGCCCCGTCCAAACGATCCTACTTCTCATCCATAGCCTCAATTAGGGAACAATGATTTTATATCAAGTTTCGATGTTTATAAAGAAATATATATATATATATATATATATATATATATAAATATATATATATATATATATATATATATATATATATATATTCAATACTCATATCTTTTTTCTATTTTTTTTCTCTTTGAAAGTCTAATTTTATTCATATTATAAAATATTTTATTCAGTTATTCCTTATCTCATTTATTTACAATAATCTCAATCGATACCGATCATAGTTTCGATATAAAATGTATCGAATATAGGAAATTATTCGATACTACTGGTATTGTGAATGTATGTGTGCATGTAAGCAATCACGGCCTCTCACAACCGTATTTTTTTAAATATAAATTTCATTTTTATTCCATTATATTACTAAAGAAGAAACTAAACACAGAATCACATTTTATTTTCATTTCATTACATTGTCAAAGAAAAAACTGAACACAATATTATGATAAAACACACGTATACTGAACTCGGGTCATGATTGACTACGCGGCCGATCGAGCTCGGATTGATTTGTTCACATAATATACACGTGTGCAATAAAATGCTCGAGTATATCGTTGTCTGTCGCATACAGTCACAATCCCTCACGTTTCCATCTCGTCTAACCTATTTCACGTTTTTCTTATTTACGATCACGTTCTCATATAATGCATTCAAGAAACTGGGTCATTTATTGATGCAATACGATATATATATACATATATATATATATATATATATATATATATATATATATATATATATATATATATATATATATATGTATATATATATATATATATATATATATATATATATATATATATATATATATATATATATATATATATATATATATATATATCTCAATGAGACAAGCTTATACTTGGAACTCGATTCATATATATACATATATATATATATATATATATATATATATATATATATATATATATATATATATATATATATCTCAATGAGACAAGCTTATACTTGAAACTCGATTCATATATATGCATATATATATATATATATATATATATATATATATATATATATATATATATATATATATATATATATACATATATATATATATATATATATATATATATATATATATATATATATATATATATATATATATATATATTTATATATATATATATATTTTTTATTTTTTTTTATTCCGATTGATGAGAAATGAAGGAGCGAACCAACCGTGCGCTTGTGGTGTAGGCTAGAGGAGACGGTCGATCGATACCTTCATCTCTCGAGGATGCAAGTATATACAGTAAACTGATGAGTGGATCATTTGTATGAGCCCTTCGACTGTGCACATGAAATACGATATAAACATTTCGTGAACCTTTCCATCTCCAAATGGCGTGGCTTTCAGAACAGTTTCGGATCTATAGTCAATCAGTTATTGGTCCAAATATACCTCGATGTATACGTAATACCTATTTAAGGCCTTCCCAGTCTATATAGTGCCAATAGTTTCCGCCAGGGGGTTTTTACAGATATGAATGATCATAAAACTGGAACCGTGGAAGATGAAATATAGACAAATATATCATCTGATGCAGACAATATTTGTCGATAGTCTAATCTGTCAAATTTAAATAATAAAGATGGGAAGATCAGTTGTATGTAACAGTAACATTCGGTATTTTTGCCTATCGGTTTTTACCTCATAGCGTTACTGTTATATAAAAATAACACGTAATATATTGTGAATGTTTGTTGTAAATCGACATTATTTTGGAAGGTTTGTATATGCCTACTACTACTACTACTACTACTATGAAAATGTATACTTTATGTAGCCTACATATATTATAATTAGTTTATGTACGTGATCCAGAAAAATAAAAAAGGAATTTATTTATGAAAATAGACCTACAGACAAACCACATTAGTGGCTTAGTGGGTCTAGAAATAAATACGTCATGTACATTGAATAAATAAAGAACTTTGAAAAAAAAAAAACTTCTACTACTAGGTTCACTACATACAATATGTTCAGACGGATAGTCACTACGATCGTTTATATGCTATATTGACACTGAAATGTCAAGCTGTTCGTATTGATTCCCCTCTAATCTTTGTTCGCCTTTGAGTGGGTATTTGTGAGTTGGTCAATGAATACATATTTTTTGTTTTGCTGAGTACTTTTATACACGTAAGAGGGTCTCATACCAACAAAATAAACGTAAAAAGTTATTTCATTTCGTTATTTTGGTGTAACTTGGAGGATTAAAGAGTTTTTAAGAGATGTAGTTGCCTGAATACAGTTTAAATATACAGTTGAAATACAACTGTATAACTGTTACATAAAACTGTGAAAATACAGTTTAAAGTTGCCTGAAAATTGTAGGCTAATACCTAAACAATATAACAGCTATTGAAATATGACGATAATATTTGTTTTTGTCATGTTGGTAGAAAATCTTCTTCTTTCGTAAATACACAACCAGATATATTCTTTTTTTTCGTTTCTCTCTTCAATCTATAAGCCTCTTCTCGAATGTTTCGTATATAACCCAGGGATCTTTACTTTGATAATACGTTCATTTTGAATTATTCACATTCAAATATGGATGTATTGTTTTATTTTATTTTTTTATGAAAGTTGTGAATACACAAAAATCGTAAATATGTTGAGATTCCAGTTTGTTTGCATTTGTTGTTAGAACTTCTCAAATTCATATTCTTTTTGCATGGAATGGTTGACTGAGAAGATGTATTTCTTTCTGTAAATGTACTTTGAATTTACTGCAGTGGATTATTCTGGATTTAAGCTCCTATCAAAATTGGTTTCGACTAATTGAAAAAAGTCTAAGAATGTTTACTCATTGAATCAGTTAGTAGTAATTGAATTTTGAAAAGTTCTTTCATATTTTAATTTTAAAAGTAATTTTAAAAAATATAATGAACATTACATTTCCCTTCTATTCTATCCAATTTTCGTTCATTTTTTATTCTGAATAATCAGATATCTTTTTTTATTTGTAAATTCACACCCCTATCAATACATAATGATTTCCGATACACCAATAATTTCTCTTTCACACATTAAAATATTCCATAGGAACCTCTCGGCTTCCATTACGCTGGTATGTAATTTAAACGCGCAAGTTCAAGTGATTTTCACTTCTTCCATGAATTTTGTAAACAATTTAACCTTAGTCATTAGTTTTATTCATCATATAGTTGTCCTAGCTTTGAAAGGATCAATTTCAATTTTTAGAAACCATTTATATAGTTTAAATTAATCAAAGTGTGTAGGGCCTAATAGTAGATGTATCGCTTTTATTTTATATGCTTTTTTTTTCTTTTTCCAAAATAAGGAATCAACTACAATATTATCTTTTCTAGAGTTCAGACTATATAAGACTCAAAATTTTTGCATCAAACACTATTATTTTGTCTTATTGCTCTCTTTATTAATTTTTTATATTCATTGCTATATTATTCTTTCTCTTTTTTTTCATTTATTTTGTATTTTTATTTTTTGTGTCCTTAGAGTATTTATTTTTCACTAATAGAGAATTCATATATGATATTGTTTGTTCCGAATGGTCCCCATAGTCACTGAGTTTCTGACACCGGAATCTAACTTCCGTATAGTTCTATACTGCCATTTAGATATTTTCTGCTCTTCCCCATGGCATTTCATTATTTTTAGAGCCAGTTTGACGAATCTTGATTGAGTACTAATCCGCTAACTATCAGTTAAGGTACGAAAATAACATATGTAACCAAGGGTGATGATAAGTTACTCCACTAACTATCAATTCGTAAAACCGGATCCTGGGACCGGTTCTTCCAACCGATAGTTACCGGATAACCTCGTCATCACCGATTGTAATACACATGTTATTTCCGTGCCCTAACTGATAGTTAGAGGATCAACACTCAACGAAGGCCCGGTATTTATTGCCAAATTCAGTAAGTCTTCATCTGAGAGTTGATGAAAACAAATAACATGGGTAACCATGGTGATAACAACTTTTAACTACTAGTTAGAGCTACTGCCACCTTGGTAATTCCTGCCCTGAGGCCTGGTATTACCAACGTGGGAGTAGCTCTAACTGCCAGTTTTAAGTTCTTATCACTATGGTTACCCATGCTATTTGTTTTCACCAACTCTCAGATAACTGCCAACTGGACTTGGTAATTCCTTCTCCAAGAATCGTAAAACCAACTATTGGATAATTGTTTTTACATATTTTTCTATTTTGAATTCTCGGATCGACCAACCGTAATTTCCGTCGTGAAGAACTGTAGGCCTACTTGTTGTACACGATTACAAACCCGTGCACTTATACAAGTTATATCTCCGGGTAAACTTGGCTCTCCCGAGACAAAACAAACTTCAGTATTATATTCAGTACACTCGCATTCTCATATAGTCGCAATCAAGGTACACTTGCGGACACAAAATGGTTTCAG
This sequence comes from Brachyptera risi, assembly GCA_964007535.1. Taxonomy (NCBI): domain Eukaryota; kingdom Metazoa; phylum Arthropoda; class Insecta; order Plecoptera; family Taeniopterygidae; genus Brachyptera; species Brachyptera risi. Next base: position 43,991,790 of record OZ023331.1, on the reverse strand, counting down.
ACGAAATATTTTTTTCAAATTTTGATGGAATTTCTCACATTTAGCAACTAATGTTATGATGTGCCATGCGTGGAGTGCGTATACACATTATCTTCTCAGTTCTAGGGTGTATAATGTCAGTTAATTTTCTTCAGGTTGCATTTTAACGCAGCTTGTTTAACCACTGTATATGACCGCAACCGTGCATTGAGATTCAACCTGGAGAAAATTTGGATATAACAATTTTAATGTAATTTTTGAACGTATTTTTTGACGTGATCATCAGACTAAAAACCAATTAGATAATAAAACGATTAGAATAATCAATAGGTAAATCAGGAAGCCAGTGAGTTCATAGATTCAAAATCAAAATGTGTGTATAACTTACATTAAATATAAAAACCTCGCTCATCTTACAACGCATAATTATGCTACTTTTTTTTTAATTACATCGAAAATTGATACAAAATCATTTTTCCCCAATTAAGGCTATGGATGAAAGATAGGATCGTTTAAACGGGATATCACAAGGGCGATCTTACCACCCCATTTTGATTATTTTAAATTTGTAAAAGTCAACTTTGGCATCATACTTCTTCGCCGTGAATCTTCAGCTTCCAAAATTCCGGATTATATTATAAATATAACACGTTTCTGTGATATATATCTGCACATTACCAACATTGGTATTACGAGTAAACCAAACACGACTGTTTTGATATCTTCCACTTTGAACTGAGTCTCTTAGGCGAAATCCACTCTCTCCAATAACAGCAGATGTAATAATAATAATAATAATAATACAAATCTTCTCTATTTGCATATATATATATATATATATATATATATATATATATATATATATATATATATATATATATATATATATATATATATATATATATATATATAGTATAATCCAATATTCAATAATATACAATATACAAAAGAATGGAGTTCAGTGTATATCTATGTGTTGTTCAATATATTAATTCAAGCTCATTGAATTTGTAATTTTCTTTGTCCTTAACTGTACATTCAGTCTCGACGTTGTTCATAGCCGACACCAGGTGTGATTCGCAAATTGTATTTCCATAATATTAAAATAAACTTATCCACCTCGGCGGGATTGAATCGAACTATACAGCTACTATATACAACGCTCAACTTTTAATCAAGATACGGCCCGATGTGCAAGCCATCTCCACAGTGATAGTTTCATTATGGAATCAAAGTGACGGAAACTTGACTAAGTAGACCAATCTTGCGATATACGGTTCTCATTTCCAAGTGATTATAACTTTCGAGACGTAGATATATATATATATATATATATATATATATATATATATATATATATATATATATATATATATATATATATATATATATATATATATATATATAATAAACGTTGAACAGCATCATTAGGGTGATGAGATTTGCTGGTGTGCATAATGATTTGGCTGATGATGATTGAGTAGTTGGTGTCAACTTGGAGCTTTATCCGTCATATACTAGCTTACACACACACACACAAACACACATATATATATATATATATATATATATATATATATATATATATATATATATATATATATATATATATATATATATATATATATATATATATATATATATATATATATATATATATATATATATATATATATATATATATATACATATAAATATATATATATATATATATATATATATATATATATATATGAATATATATATATATATATATATATATATATATATATATATATATATATATATATATATATACATATATATATAATATAATAATTTAATGATATATATATATACATATATATATAATATAATAATTTAATGATATATATATATATATATATATATATATATATATATATATATATATATATATATATATATATATATATATGGCCTAATAACCCTGACCTGTCTCAACATATTTCGGATATTATCGTTTTTCAACGAAGTCATTCACACCACTTGGGAGAAAACCGAGGTTGAATTCACGAAAATTCCGAAAGAAAACACAATAAATATATATATATATATATATATATATATATATATATATATATATATATATATATATATAAATATATATGCACATACATAGGTCCGTTTTGTTTTATTTCAATATTTCAAAACACATACTAATTATATTTTGTCCATGGTAAAAATAGATGACCGCTCTACCGTGCTCTGTACATAGTGCATGCGAATTACGTGTGTACATCTACATACATGATCACACATGAACCTTGTTTGGGGGGACGGGGGGCGGGAGGGAGGGGGGGACGTGTAAAAAAACGCCATACATGAAATGAAATGTTTATTCCGCTCGAATACAAGAACACAAGAGTGCCACTGAACAGATGTCACGTGTTCTAGTTATTACTGAGGTGTAATAACGAGTCCATGTTTTGGAAATCCTTTTTTCATTTAAATTTAACATCGAAACGTGATACAAAATCATTGTTTCCTAATTGAGGACTCTCAGTCTCCGCCCCCATGACGTCAGAAGTCATACCGTCCAATCAGCGGGGCTGTTAGAACTGTAGTCAAATTCAAATATCCAATCGGGGTATCTTGAAATGACTACAAATGATATGATCCAACTGGCTGACTGGTAAAGCCACGCCTATTTCGAGTCGTCAATTAAGGCTATGAATGAAAGTAGGATCGTTTGGACGGGGCATCACAAGGGCGATCTTACCACCCCATTTGAGTTATATTTAATGAGAAGAAATTATCTTCGACACCAGTATTACGCTTTCTGTGACTGCTTTTCCGCCGTATATAAAATTTGTCAGTTCCCAAATTCATAATATACCAGATTATTTGTTGGTAGCCGCAGTGCACGAACACGCGTTTAGGCAGATAATTGGTGGGTTTTTGTATGGTCACCATGGTCGTCACTCTTATAATTAACTAAACTGTATCAGTTCCACTGCAACAGTTACTTTTACTGAAACACATTTCTTTGAATTCACGGCCCAAGTGAAAAATACCAAACTTTCTTAACATATTCAGACACTTCTCGTTTTTCAACGAAGTCGTCACTCTCTTTAGAATGAAACCGAGGTTGGATTTACGAAAAACCTGGAGAGAAAATACGAATGAAGTGTGTAAAAAAAGTTGGAGTAATTACCATTTAAAAGATACTTTTCCTTCTTGTTTCTTTATTCAATCACGTCCATCTTTTTACTGGGAAATGGAAATTTTCTTCGATTTTCATTCATATCGACACACATTGATCGATGTCTTCATCACACGCTTATTCGTATCCCCAAATGAACTAGCTGTCGGTAGGGTCGTCAAGTAAAAATATTCATCAAATCGTATAAAGAATGCACCGGAGTAAATTTTGAGAAATATCATTCTTCTGACGATAACTTTATCACGGTATTAGATATCATAATCTGACTTATATATACTGGAGAAACGTATATGTCCCATACCTTTTAAGATGGTTTAATTAAAAACTATTCAACTTATGTTGTATAATTTTCGCATTTTATATACAATTGAAGAACACATTTTTCATCTGTATACCTGTAGAAAAGTTAGAAATCTAAGATTAGTGATTTCATTTTCACACCATTCAGAAGGTATTAAAGAGATCTATACGTTTCTTCCGTATTATAATTTTGATATCTCATACCGTTCAAAGTTTATCACCATAGAGCTTGAAAACTAGTAAACTGATTTTAAATCATCATAAAAAAATGACATTTCGCTAAATTGACTCCTTTTTAGGCTTCTGTCATGTGACGTCACCCATTGTTGATAGAGACAGACAACAATGTCCATCAGTTGCAATTAACCAATCAGAATATTTGGTAGTTCACGAGTTCGCTCTATTGCTATGGTAACAATTTTTTTTTTTTAATTGGGTTTTAACGACGCATTGTAATGATTACTAAGATCTATTGGCGTCGGATGAATGATTAATGAGATGAAGGGATGATGATATGAAGGTTTTTATGGGTTTAATTGTCTGTCATTTGTTACTTGATAGAAGCCTATACATACACGTTTCCTTTGTCACACAAATAAATATAAAGTGAATTCCTTTTTATTAATAAATCATCATTAAAAATATACATCCTTACGAAAGCAGGTTCCGATCGACCGTCTCCCCAATACCACACCACTACCGCACGGGTGGTTCCCTCCTCCATCCTCCTTCGAACCTAGCACACTAATGCATTCTCGTGAAGGTATAAACATACAATCAAAGATATATAATCGTGATTAAGTTCCAACAATGGGAAATCCGTCAACAATGGCTTTACTTTAGCACACAGGATATAAATAAGTACGTGGGTGTGTGTACATGGAGTTGACGGGGTCGCGTTTTGTTACATGCGCCATTTTACACCATCTGTCATTGTCAAGTGATGGATTATTATTCAGAAAGACATCTGTTACGACGCTCCAGGAGCGGATGTCGATCATCTTTGTTGTGGGATGCCAATAGGTGAGCTTGTTGAGGTCATCGCTGTGGGCGGTAGTAATGGACTTAGGTGCCCGGTAGCCAGAAGTCAGACATTCAAATGTTTTTTTGTTTGTTTTTGTTTTCTTAGGATTGTTATTATTTCTGATTGATTTTCATGATTTCTGACAGTGAGGCTTTGTAGGGAGTAGAAGTCGAATGGTGTTTTTTTTTGTTTTTTTGTGGCGACAGCGTGACATTTGCAGTTTCTAACATAATATATAAACGATCGTAGTAACTTTTCATGTGAACATGTTACAGTGTAACTGCTTCGTACCATTGAGAGAATTGTCTTCTAGAATATTGTCGATAATAAACATTCACGATATCTAACGTGTTATTTGTATGTCACGGTATTCTATATGAGGTAGAAATTGATGGCCAAAATATCGAGTGTTACTGTTACATATAACTGATCTATCATTGTTGATTACATATTATTATTATTATCTTGATTGCTGGCGAAATTCGGCAGCATCTCATTTATCTAAGGAATAAAAGTGAACTGAAAGTGAGTGAGATAATCGTTTTCTCACTCACTTTTATTTTTCTCACATCTCATTTATCTAAGGAGTGAAAGTGAAAAATAAAAGTGAGTGAGATAATCGTTTTCTCACTCACTTTTATTTTTCTCACATCTCATTTATCTAAGGAGTGAAAGTGAAAAATAAAAGTGAGTGAGATAATCGTTTTCTCACTCACTTTTATTTTTCTCACTCACTTTTATTTTTCTCACATCTCATTTATCTAAGGGATAAAAGTGAAAAATAAAAGTGAGTGAGATGATCGTTTTCTCACTCACTTTTATTTTTCTCACATCTCATTCATCTCAGGAATAGGGGTCCAGGAATCATTGGAACTATTTTCTCAACAATTCGCTCAAGGCGGATTGATTTTGTGTTGTGGATTGTTGATTAATTATTCGCCAAGTCTGATTGGACGTTGAAGTTGGATGATGAGTCGACAATGACACGTGGATTAACCCTTGCTCAACCATAATAATGGGGTGATTATGTTGTTTTCACCCGGAACTTTACCCGTCAGAATATAGACTCAGGGATTATGTATTTATTACACGAACTTGAATTTCAATTAAAACTCAATTTATTTACATTATCGATTATATTCATTCACATAGTATACATTATCTACGTTACTCTCTCTCCTCTTTCTCTCTCATTTCTCGCAATGCAACATTTAAACGATACTTTTTTTTCAAAATTACTCTTCTGTCACTTCGCCACTGACATTTTACCCGACTGTAAGTGATCAATTTCGTTGATTTACTCAAAAATATGTATTCAAATTGAACGTTTCAACTTGAAAGAGAACTTTTATCGTAACTTATTCAGTCTTATTAATTCCAAAAACTTCGGTTTTCAGTCATTTAAATTGAATTTCTAATTGTAATTTTTAGTTATTTGAAAACTTCAGCTCTTAGATGGACCTTAATTTTTCATTATATCCACAAAACCGACTATTACAATAGTTTTCGTGCCATTGTGACCTCATTTGTACATCCTCCGCTATTATTCAATTGAACACCCATTACAAAGAGAGATGGCCAGAGAGAGAGAGAGAGAGAGAGAGAGAGAGAGAGAGAGAGAGAGAGAGAGAGAGAGAGAGAGAGAGAGAGAGAGAGAGAGAGAGAGAGAGAGAGAGAGAGAGAGAGAGAGAGAGAGAGAGAAAGAGAGAGAGAGAGAGAGAGAGAGAGAGAGAAAGATAGAGAGAGAGAGTGAGAGAGAGACGACCTTCACCGAGCGTGCTACAATCCATCTGGTGTGGTCCACCATCTAATCCAAGAAGTTGAAGCCACTTGGTAGACGCCGCTTGTGGTTTTACGCGTGTGCAAGTCCTGAAAATTGATACTTCTACGCCACCATTTCCAGGTGGCTGATGGATCAAGACCGAGTCTGACCTTTCCGTATAACAAGCCTGTCAAGTCAAACTGAACTCCACAACTAAGTTAATTTAACACAAGTTAATCTCAACTTAACAACTCTCGCACACAAGTTTGAGATTGCTCCTACACCCCCCCCCCCTTTCCATCCCAACCCTCTCCCCCCTCCCCCCACCCCGCATTCTAGTTATTACCAAATATATAAGGTAGTGGTAATAATTTATTGGATACAATACTTCGGACAGTTTCCGACCATCTGGGAAAGCGTCGTCTGTTTTAAGAGGCCTCGTTACATGCTGACTATCGTCTTAATGGCAGACGTTTCGGCAGCACATTGTGGAGGAAAACAAATCACAGTTTGAAATACGGTTTTCAGTTGAGTGTGTATCGATGTTTAGTATACGGAAATAAAATAGTGGCAGGGCAGTGTTGGGACATTTTGCACCTCCAGCTACGGACGATTATTGTCTCTCTCTCTCACCAATTCACTTTGGAAACAATTGACTATTGGATAGATATTTGTAA
>OZ023331.1:43932364-43979864 GCA_964007535.1 Brachyptera risi | reverse complement strand
CAACTGTGAAAAGTTAATTTATAACGGGATTAAGTTTTCTGAGAGTGAGCGAGAGAGAATATCTCTTTCACTCTTTCGCTTTTGACGATTTATTCGTTACGACTTTTCCACTGTAATCGGTTAATTAAATAATACTGTCAACTTTTTTTTCATTCTCGCCTTTTGTATAATTGTTTTTCACACTCGAGTTGTGTAGAATGTTTTTGTTTTTTTAATATTATCTGTTTATAAATTACGAAGTATCCTCAGTTCATGGAGGTTGGATGTATCACATGTGTGGATAGAACACAAGTTTTCAACAATTGAAATATATATGTTTCAAGATTTGAAATAGATTAAAACATTCAATAAAAAGGTGAAAATACACTTCATACAATATATATACTGTGATAAAATGAATTTAGAAGTGAAAACCGAGACGCGTGGCCGAGTGGTAACACACTGAACCGTCATTCAGGAGACCGAGGTTCGATTCCCGCCATGGTCGACCATCCTGATAGGGGTTTTTCGTGGTTTCCCTCTGTCGTTCAGGTCAATACTGAAATGGTTCCATAACAACGGGCCACGACCGACTCCTTCTCACTATCCAAAACACCTAATAAAATAACCTTTCATCTCATCATCTCATATATCATCCACCGACGCCAATAGATCGTAGCCATCAGTAAAGTGCGTCGTTAAAAACCCAGTATGAAAATAATAAATTAGAAGTGAAATGTTAGTAATGGAAAAGTTAGTCGCAGGCACGCTGTTAGTGTTGAAAAGTGGAACTAGTGTAAAGACACGAAATAAAGCGCACGCATAGGCCTATTTACAATAAGAACGTCTATTAAAATATCATAATATGATAGATTGATTATTGTTTTTTGAACGATCCCACCAAAAGTTAGGTTATACGGGGGTACGAATGTATAATCACCTTCCTTGAACACTCAAACTAGTCAAAGAAGAGAAAAATTTCGAATTGGATGTAAAAAATACTTATTGAATAAATATTTCCACTTCATTCAAGAGTATTTTGACGACAAAGATCAACTTCTATAAATCTATTTATAAAAGTTCTCTTAAGAGTCCACGGGAGTCGATTTAGCGAAATATCAGTTTTTGGTGATAACTTTTGAACGGTATGATATATCGAAATTCTAATACGCGAAAAACACAGATAAGTATAGGCCTAATAGCTTTAAGATGATATAAGTTATAACTATAGTATAATATAATCGACTCCCATGGACTCTTGATTGTTTTTTTCTATTATTATTATGTATATGTGTATGTTATCAGTAATATATATATTATTACCTTACTTTTCTTATATTACTCATTAATTAACCAAGAATTGAAGAAACTTTTATGTACTTTCATCAATATTATTAAGGGTGTGCGAGTTAGAGAGGAAATCGTCAATTTCAAGTTTGAGTTTGAAAGAAACAAAAAAAATGAATATATATTGTTAGGCCGAGATTCGCATATTAGTAGCAATCTCATGGGCCCTTGAAATTCGAAAAAAAAATCACTTTTCAAATTCGGGACAATACATACAGTACGGAAAAATCGAAAAAAAAAATGAAAAAAAAATCGAAAATCGAACTCGAAATTTTCGAGTTCAGCTAAATTTGAACTAGATCTCAAAACTGGAACTCGAAAATTCGAGTACTTGCACATCCCTTAATTATTATCTGTTCGCAATTTCGCATGGTTCGTTGTTCGAGCGGGTATTTTGATGATAATCAACTTCTATAAATCTGTGAATAGAAGTAATCTTAGTTATTTTTCCTGTTATTATTATGTATATGTGTATGTTATCAGTAATGTATATATATATATATATATATATATATATATATATATATATATATATATATATATATATATATATATATATATATATATATATATATATATATATATATATATATATATAAATATATCCATATATATATATATATATAAATATATATATATATATATATATATATATATATATATATATATATATCCATATATATATATATATATATATATATATATATATATATATATATATATATATATATATATATATGTTTTACCTGACTTTTCTGATAATACTAGCTTGTTATAATCAAACGGAAATAGAAAACTTTGGTTTATTTTTATCATTACCATTATCATGTGTTCGTATGGTTCCTTGTGCGAATGGCCGAGCGGGCTTGGTTGTGTTACTTGTAGCCTACATATACGGCGTCGAGAGCTGGTTACAGACCTCTCGGAATCATCGCCGTCAGGTCGACGTGGACAGTTGACAGCTACGTTTCACAGCTGTAAACGTCATGCTGACTGAATAAACAATGAGCGAAACGTACGCGTTTATATGTTAGCGGTCGTATAGAGTAGTCGATCAAGCTGCATTCAAATCCATATACTCACTGAAAGTAAAAGACAATGTTCATCCGGACTCCACGCATAGTATATGAGATTTTTTTTTTTTTTTTAGATTCAAATTTTGAGATCAGATGTCGGTAAATTCTCTTTCTTGAATAGGACAGGTATGGACTGGAATGGGCTTAGGCCCAGTATTACCACGGCCAGTTAGTATTTATCTGAGAGTTGGTGAAAACAAATAGCATTGGTAACCATGGTGATAACAAGTTTGAACTGTCAGATAAAGGCTAACTGGGCTTGGTAATACCGGGCCTTAGTAGAAGTGTTTTTGATGGGGATGAAATAGGGTTGAAGTTATTCTGTCGGAGGGTCAGGAAGGCGGTGGAATAGGGGTAGTTAGGGAACTTGTCACCGCGTATTTATGTGCAATTGTAAGAGTTTTTAAATACAAAAAATGAAATTTTGAAAAAAAATTCAAAAAAGAACTTTTTTTTCGAGTATGGTGAAATTGAATTTTCGCTTCGCTCATCCAATCAGGTGAAACCAAGGCCCCACTTACAAACCTCAAGCCCTTCATTTTCTATTTTTACAATTTAAAATATATATTTTAGTAAACTCGAAACTTTTTTGAACCATTTCAGGGCCTACTCATAGTCGAAACAACAAAATAAAATTTAGTGAAAATTTCATTTGAATTGGATAAAATTTAAAATTGCATCCAATATATCATTATTGAAACAAAGTGAAAAGGCCAATTCACTAAATATATTAGTCCTGCACTTGCATATAAACCAGAATCTTGATTCATTTAGGCCTACAACGATAGATAGATAGAATATTTACTGTCATACATGTGAGTTTCGAGCCAAAATAATCATGTATATAAATCTGTAAAATCATTTACTCGTGAGGAAATGTTTTGTTATATCTATCTTACGAGATCTATAGAATTCGATATTAGCTAACAGTCCTAATTATTGATAATCTTACGTTCGAAAACTTTGAAAAGGAAATCAGCTTATATTAAGCGCAGTTTGACTTTTCATCTTTACACCGATTAAACGCGCCCGTCGACTCCCCTAAACACACACACGCGTTCAGGATAACTTGTTGCACACCCATCTAATCTTCCCTGATAATAATTAATGGAAAGTCACGTCAACCCTCTGATTATTTATACAACCCTGAGATGTCGAGCTGAAATTTCACTGTTTTTCACTCACGAGCCGTGAAAGTTGAAGTTCTTTGTGTTGAAGTTCGTGATGTTTGTATAAAGGATGTTGGTTATACGCAGTCGCGAAATTGTCAAGAGTTTTTGAACCGACAGAATCGAGAATATAAATATGTTTCGAATGGGCTATTACGCTTCAAAAACTGAAGTCACCGTTGGACGTGGGTTCAAATCCCGCATAAGGCATGGATTTTTGTAAACGTCCTTTCACTTATCGTCCATCGTTTCATAATCACCTGCGCATTCGTACCCCTGTAAAACCTAGCTGTTGGTGGGGCCGTTAAGCAAAACAATATATCTGACTTAAAATATATCACAAACCTAGAATGCATGCAAACTCACTCACGTATATATAACTGCTCCGATTTAAATAACTATTTCACCACACATGTAGTCCTATAGTAACGTCTCTCAAGATTCTCATCTAAAACCCTGAAGTTCACGTTTCTAATATCGTTATTTCATCGTATAAGTTGCCATTACGCTGGTATAACTACCTCTGTAACGAACATGTCTGAAGCTCCCCCCCCCCCATCTCCCCCCCCCTCCCCCTCCCTCTCTCACTCCCCCTACATAGCGCGGGAGTACTCTCTAACGAATCTAATTACACCGATCAAAGTCAAACTTTGTAATGGAAAAAGTACTTTCAGAACAATGAGGGCTTAACGAGATTACAACGTGAAACAAAATGAAGTCCGCTTCGTTGTCTCGGTTAAGTGCATCAGCTATTACTCCAGATAGACGTTGTCATGATGTGTCGGACTTGTTTGCCGCCCCTCGGTAGCTCAGTCAGCTGAGGCACCGCGTCAGAAACTGAAATCACCGTTTGGGCGTGGGTTGGAGGTCCGTATAAGGCATATGGGTTTTTGTACACGTCCTAACACTTATCATCGCTACATCATTTTGTTATCACCCGCTCATTCGTACCCCCGTGTGACATAGCTGTTAGTGGGGTCGTTAAGTAGCATCAAAAAAATAAAACATATGTAAAATTATTTTATATTACCATATATAGATTCGTTTTGTGAGATATTAAATCCTGAATGATAAGAAATTATTACAAAATAATGCTAAAAAATAAGTTATTAAAATCTATATATTTGATAGTAAACTGCTTATAAGTAAATGAAGAGAGGGGCACCAAAACTTTTCAGGCCCATGGGCGCAAAATGTCGAAGAGATGGAGAAGCGTCAAATAGAAAAACGTCGAATCATTTATTTATAACAAGTTCTTTGCAAAACTTGGGTTTTAGCGATTTGACGTTAATCCAGTTGAATAAAGTCAAAAGATGTTTTGACGCTATTCCACTGGATTAATATCAAAATATCAGATTTAACTTGAATCCAGTAAGAAATTATGGTTTAACGGTCTTAAAGTATGGACATTTTAATTCAACTTTATTACAGTGGAACAACGTCAAATTCAATTTTTATAATTAGGCCTACTCAGAAACGGAATAAAGTCAAATCGATGGATTTTGACGTTATTCCACTGGAATAGTGTCAAATTATTAATTTGACTTCATTCCAGTGGAACAACGTCAAATTTAATTTGTAAAGTATTCAGAAACGCAATAGAGTCAAATCTATGGATTTTGACGTTATTCCACTGGAATAGTGTCAAATTATTAATTTGACTTCATTCCAGTGGAACAACGTCAAATTTAATTTGTAAAGTATTCAGAAACGCAATAGAGTCAAATCGCTGGATTTTGACGTTATTCCATCGGAATAAAGTCAAAAATGTGAAAAACAAGATCATGTTACACGAACATTTTGACATTAGTCCGCTCCACCAAAATGTCTTGACACGGCCCCGGTTACATTGCTACGCGACCATCTTTCGCAGATTCTCGCGAACCGAACGATAAAATAACGAATTGAACCGCATGCCTCAATTCCATCACCTCTCCTAATGCGCGCGATGATTACGACACGCCCGACGCGACATCTTCACGGCAAGAGTTGTTATCAGCGTGAACGGAGTTTAATGGTGTGTCACGAGTGATGTGCTTTCTCATTATGCTATCGCATCACTCGCGATCCTTCTGCAGTTGATCTTGTGCGCGATCGAAATTTAAAAATATTGAATTTTCATCTTTAGATTATATATTCCCTTCGGCACAATTTATCGAGAAAGAGGTATTAATAATTCTCATTTTTCGTTCCATTTTTATTACCGTGACTCAGTCCATCATCCATTATTCTCAATAATGCTCAATAATTCTTTGTCAAACAAAACTTCTTACCTAATCAATAATTCGTTATAATACCACGATGATAGGCTACTATATATAAACATATACCATAAGTATACTTTCGTCCACTATAAAGAAGATTTTATTACCAACAGAACAAACACAAATATAATATAACGGTTGTTTACCAACTAAATCATCGTAAAACTTCGATGATCACATAATCTTAGCTGCAACTTTGGGTATTCATAGCTTTTGAAAGATGCAGTTGTGTTTCTGAACGTGAACCTCGTCTTGAAAAAATCATTAAATCTTAAAATACCACAGTTATGTATATACAACGGTGATAATTGTGTTTTTTATGTTGCTATAGGCGACCTTCTTTCTTGGATACAAGTATATATATATATATATATATATATATATATATATATATATATATATATATATATATATATATATATATATATATATATATATATAATGAAAATATACTGGAATGGCACCTCCACCAATATATTTGAAATGTAGAAATTACGTCGGGTTTTGATTCATGGATCCTGTTTTATCATTAAAATATTTCGTTGGTAATTATGAAGTGTATTTATTATATTCACTTCGAAGAATCTACCCGCCCATCGGCTTGGTCGACTAAGTCTTTACTTTGGAAACTGAAGCCAATTCGGGCGTGGATTTGAGTCCAGCAAATACGATATAGGTTTTGTAAACATCATCTTATCATCAGCTGATTCGTACTCCCAAATAAGCTAGCTGTTGATGGGGTCGCTAAGCAAGCATTGATCACCAATTGGAAGATTATCTGCAATATGATTGGGTATGCACATACACACCTCCACGATTACTTCGACAAGAGGGAGAAGAGATATTATAACGGAGGGTTTCTCTGTGGTGGATTAACGTGTAATTAAATCCCCTTGAAGTTGATATGGTATTATGTTTCGGACTTATTTAAATTCGTTCTTGGCAGGCTTTTTTCCCTTTAAATGCCTGGCTGGGCGTGTCTGTTCTCTCTCTCTCTCTGTCTCTCTCTCTCTCTCTTTAAGAGCGCATTGTCGATCCTTTTTCAGCTTCGGTTCTTTGTGCCATTTGTTGATCGATAACCACCTCAAAGTGGTCGTCATTATTGGCGTAATCAAATGTGTTTCTAATGTTCACCCGCGGCTATCTCCCCCCCTCCCCCTCCCCCCCCTCCCCCTTCACTTCCATTTTGTGCGCATCAATCGAAACTAGAGTACGGAAAAACGTGATGAAGTTTATATTAAAGCTGTACACATGTTTCAGGGTTTGTATTTCAATGTACTTGTTTCCACGTTTTAAGATCGTTTACCAACAAATCAAACATGAATATCACCGTTTAAATTTAATTGTTGTTATATTTTTGGGGCATTATGATTCTTTAAGATGAGATTCACGATGGTAAAACGCAACCACATATTCTAAAAATGTTGAAACCTTGAATTGGCAGTGAGATTATATAATTACCAAAGAGTTTACTTTTATCCGGTTGGTAGACGATTTCTCTCGTGAATACAAGTATAGATACAATGCGGAAAAATAAATTAAAAAGTATATTGAATCAGTACGTTGGTTCCGTGGTTTGTTGCGGTTTTGAGAAAGCAATATTAGTTCTCCGGTGCAGAAAATTAAGAAATATCGAAACGAGGGAGTTGATCGAAAAATCGTGATCTGACGTATTTATAAAATTGTAAAAACAATGAAAAACAAAGCCCGTCTCGAGTTTTACTGATCAACTTTATTAATTGTACTGTGATTGGCTGTGCTTGCTCATGGGGAGAACCAATCCGATCAAATATCGTTTTCTTGGTGGTAAAAAGACGACCCAAACAAGAGCTCCAGACATAACAGGATGTATTCGGGGAACGAAAAACTAAGATGGACTGTGAATCTGCAATCAATTCGTCGACTGAAGCTAAGAATTACACCTGATTTTTCGGATCTGATCTACGAATTATTCCCAAGTATTCATTAAGATCATCTTGAAACGTCATCGATTATTATGAATAGCTTGAAATATTAGTTGTGCCTACATGGATTACAGCACCATCCTGGGAATAACCCTAACTGGCAGTTCAAAGTTGTTATCACCATGGTTACCTATGAGCTATTTGTTTTTACTCTCGATTCATTGAAGATTACTTCATTCAATTGTACAATTTGTAATTAATTTGTTATTTCAATATTAACCTCATACAAAACAACCGTCGATGGAGATTTAACTTTTATCGAATTGACATTATATGTGAGAATTCTCAAGATGTCTAGTTTAACTTTAATATACCTGTAACCGGTGAAAGATCAGAGATCGTCTTCCAACTGAATATTTGTAAAATAACTAGTTATGTAATCTCGCTGCTACTTTAAGTTTATAGTGTCACTTTTTAAAATTTGTGTTTTGTTTTTTATCCTGAATTTCGTCCTGTAAAATGATGACTCCCTGGAAAATACGACTGTTGTGTAGTAAACATAACGTTGATATTCGTTTTACAGTTGATCATATAATCCTTGTGACAAAGTTCATTATTTTATTTGAAATAATTATTTTGGGGTGGTAAGATTGCCCTTGTGATACCCCGTCTAAAAAATGCTACTTTCATCCATAGCCTTATTTGACCATTGTAGATGGGCGTGACTTATACTAAGCAGGGGGAATTTTAGATACCATGATTGGTTATTTCCCTATTTCTCCTGCTTCACTGTCCACTTGATTGGTTTTTATATTTTGTGACATCACGAGGGCGGACGATCTACATCGGTCAATTGGGAAATGATAATTTCACATCAATAATCAATGTTGATAAAAAAAAATTAAAAATAGTTTTTGTCATGTTGGTATAAACGGGGCATTCTGCTTTCGTAATGGATTCAATTTTCCACCCCTGGATATTTAATACCGAATTAGACATACCTCGTTATCTGAACAAATTGAATATATGTTTCTTCTCTTGCGTTTCATATAATGTAATGTATCTCTGCCGCAAGCAGTTGTATTGCTTCCAGGTGGCAGAGTTTATGAGTCATTTCACTCAAATATCAGGTTTTTGATGACAGCTTTTTAATGGTATGAGATATCAAAATTATAATACCGAGAAAACACAGATAACTATAATACCTTCAAGATGGTATACAATTATGTACATGAATAGACTAAACTATTTGCCTTATGTCGCATAATTTTCACTGCGAACAGCTATAAAAACACATTTTTTAGCTGTATACCTGTGTTAACGCTATCATCTATTGTTAATAATTGATGTCACATCATTGCGAAGGTATTGAATAGGTCGATGTTTCTGTTGTATTTAAATTTTGATATCTCAAACCGTTCAAAAGATATCGCGAAAAAATAGATATTTCGCTGAATCGACTCCCATGGACTCTTGTAGGACTTGACAACCCAGCAACTAAATTTTAGTTGATAATTTTTTTTTCTGTATTATTATTATTATTATTATCTCTCTTTTATTGACATATTGAATAAAACCATACATAAATCCCACACTCTGACCCACAAAGCCAAATTTAGCTTGTCTGTGGTATAAAAAACAATGATTATCAAACAGACGTAAACACATAATACTTGACAATTTTTAGTTCCACATCGTAATTTAGAACTTGAATAGACCTGAAAATGAAAAGTACATATACAACATAGAGTGTATGATTGTTATAAAATCAGATTTTCATAAAACTATATGTTCAAATGTATGTTCGTAACTGTATGTTAATGCATAACTTATTAATATGTCAGTCTTTCATTGCATGAACAAGAATAAAATAATATTCAAATTGAATTTGAAATTGAAATTGAAACATAGAGTGTAACGGTGATGAAGTTATATATGAAATGAAGAAAGAAAAAAAGATGGTGATAATTTAGTGCAATGTCTAATTAATGCATGAGTAGGCCTACTAAATAAACCCTTGACGATGATGATGATATTCAACTCCCTGATTGTAGAGAAAACTGTAAATCCTCATCTTAATTTCAGAAATTAAAATGATTCATTTATCCTCCAGGTCCCAGCCGTTTTTCTGAGTCGTGACGTAGACATCAATCGATTCTATGAAATATCTCTATACATAATCGCTAATGACTCATGGTCTCTGAAGACAAAAAAAAATTACCATTTCTGAAATTGAGATGATGATTTCTAATTTTATCTCAAATTAGAGAAATGGATATCGTCTTTAATCGTTGAATTTAGTTTCAGGGTTGTAATTTTCTCCAAGCTATCAAACACACAGACACACACAAACACACACACACACACAGAGGTGTAGCTAGTACTCGAAACAGACACGAATGCGCGCCGAGGAAAAAGTATATAACGTATTTTCAATTCCAACCAAATTACGATTTAATCGCACAACATGTTTCTATTTCGTATTACTTTAGAGATCTGAAGCGCCGCGACGCTCTAGCGTCCCTAACGCGCAACCTCTCAATTTAATCTCTCGTTTAGAAACGTGCTGCAATCAAATCGCTCTGTGGTCGTCGTTTTCCATCTCCGTGAAATATCCATCATTTTTAAGTTTTATTCTATGCACACTTTTTGGCATCCCACTCTAACGGCGGATATATATATATATATATATATATATATATATATATATATATATATATATATATATATATATATATATATATATATATATATATATATATATATATATATATATATATATATATATATATATATATATATATATTCGTATAGCAGCGCGTGGCTGTGGCACATGTGTGATGTGTTTGCTTCAAACGGGACGTAAAAATCTAGCGCAGTTAATTTTCAGTGAAATTGTTTATGTATAAGATGTTTGATGTTTTTGTTAAAACTCTGAAATAGGCACTAAAAGAAAGAATGGAATATCTATTCTTTATAACCTGAAGCGGCTTTCACTTCGTTAACAACTGACGTAGGGAAGGTATCTTCCCTGGCTAGCATAGAATGAGGAGTGGAAAAGTTTTTGCGACTGAGAAATTGAATGGCAAAGGTTTTAAAAAGGTATCGGAAAATTTAAATTTGGCTGAATTGTTTCGATGAGAAAAATCAAAGTATTGATGTATTTGTGTGTTGTAATGATTGAATTCGGTTGCCATTTGAAGGGTTGGATGTACAGGTTGAAGCATAAGTAAAAGTCTCTTTGTGCTACCTGGTCAAACAAGTCGACCATGTTATATTGTATAGGATTTAACAGGTATCAAATGACAGAAAAAGACTTTTACTTATTTTCTAGGCCCTATAAGTGCTCGCTGTCTTGACCTGGTCGTTTTTTCGCCTATCTTTGCCTCGCAATGCCCAACTCCGTAGAATACACATTCGATACATCAAGTGCCCATGAGATTTAATTCAGCGAAATATCAGTTTCTTTGGTGATCACTTTTGAACGATATGAGATATCAAAATTATGATACGGCAAAAACACAAATATTTGGTATAATTTATAATTGTTCAACACATATTGCATTTAATTATCTACCGTATATACAGCTACAAAAAACATTTTTCAGACCTTTACGCTTGACAGTTATTCGACATGAGTTATACAAATATATTTTATACCGTCTAGAAGGTATTAAAAATGGCTTGTTTTCTCCGCATTAGAATTTTGATAACTTATACAATTTTTCTATTTAAATATAATTTTATTTTGTTCGTGTAATCAAAGAATAACACATTTATAAGTTATGCATAAACAAACAGTTTTATAACAATATATTATTACTTATTTCAATTTTCAATTTTTCATTTTTTTCAATTATTCGACTATATTTCATTTCTATACATATTGATATCAAAATTGTAATTTATACTGATTGTTATCCTGTAAACTTTTTCTAAGCCAGGGACCAATAAAGGTTGTTTATATAATAATAATTTAATAATACACTGAACCAATATCTCGACTCTATAAATATATACATCAATTAGGAACGTTTTGAAGTAAAAAGAAATTGATGGTATGAATTCAATTTCAATTTCAATTTTAAGAAAGAGTTTTAAATTGTGTTTAATCTTAGTTTGGAAACAAGAAGCCCGCGCAAGAGAGAGAACTCTTGTGTGCGTGCTGTCTGAAATAAATATATGTCGAAATTGGTAAGTTATCAAATCAAAAGTTATCACCAAAAAACTGACATTCCTCTAAATCAACCCCCTTGCACTCTTAAGCGCCGAATAAATCTTGGATTAACATTTTTAGTTTTTGGTACAGGTACATGAAGATCGCGAGTTGGCATTGCGCCCAACTTGATTTCTCACCGGAGCATCTAGGTTGATTTTTGTCTGCACACTCAGCAGTCAGCAGGAAATCCGCAATGTTTTTTACATTTTATTCCCAGACCAGTTATCTTATTGGTTGCAGAGGTTGGTATACCCTCTTTTATCACGGCCCTGTATATGACTTGAAATGTAGCTCCATGCATGCGTGATATACGCTTGTTATTCGTGATTAAAAGCTAACCAGGTGGCAGCACTGTCGAAGTGGGCGATTGGCTGTCCGGAGGCAGTTAGGCCTAGATGTCATGTTGTTGTATGCGCACACACATCATATTTGTAATTAATATTGTAATTTTATTAATTATTAATCTGAGTAATTTTAATTCTGTATTTAATATTGTAATTACACATTAATTAATTTGTATATAATATGAAAGTATCTGCCTCCGCCCAGTTCACTAAAATGCCACCAGATGTCAGCCACTTTGCTTTTAATCGCGAATTGAAGGAATCAAATATGGTACTTGAAAGTGACATACTAGATGGATTCTTTACAGTTGATATCACGTATTGTTGAATGAATTTTTTTACGATGTTTATATAAAATAGGTTTGAGTCAAGTGACGTCAGACATTGTTCGAAGAACCATGTCCACCGATTTATGTCGACCAATCATAACTTGTGATGGTCCACCAGTTCGCTGTTTTGCTATGGTAACTATTGTTAGTCATTTGTTATTTGAAAGTAGCCTATAGAATTATTCGCGTACTTGTCCCATTCTATTGTGAGCAGTCGCTATAGCGTGTTGGACCGTCATTCGGTAGACCTGGGTTCGAATCGGTCGGAAGCTTTCCGTGATTTTTTTTTTTCAAGTTGATACTGAGTTGATTTTTGGTATTAGTGACGACCGTTTCCTTTCCGCTATCCAAAATACCCAATAAAATGAACTTCCATCTCATTTATCATTCACTGACGCCAATAGATCGTAGTCAACAGTACAGTGCTTCGGTGAAATTTAATATGAATTAATTAATAAATATTATTTCTTGTAGGGAAGGGATTTTTAATTTCAAATTTCAAATGTTTTTAAATATGACATGATTTTTTTTTTCTTTGGTTGGGGGTGATCGAAGTCGATAAAATATTTTTACTGATGAGATTGAACTGCTTTATCGACCTGATATGACTACTTGATTAGAGTACTGAGTATCTTTCTATATCATTTTATCTTTGTTTCATAACATGAACTATAATTTAATGATATAACAAAGCATATTTAAAATGAAGGTATTTAAATACATTAATCGACAATAATTATTATTAGACGAGCTTTAGCGAGGATTCAATTTGACATACTGAAAAAAATTGGTGTTCGTTTTTTTTTTTTTTTTTTTTTTTTTTGATTCTCCACATGTCAAACGGCTACAGTTATCAACTTCAAACTCTTTTTCATAATGCTTCCTCATCTAACTTAGATCTGTATAGTTTTGTGGCATTATCAGATCGTAACTTTTTTTTTATGAATTTAAGAAATTTCAAAAATGCCCATTAAAATAACACGGCGGAAAAAAGAAAATATTTTTATTTTCAAAAAAAAAAATGAGATTCCGCGTGGAGTTGATTTACATTTTGATACACATTTCTGAAATGTTTTAGCTTTATCGGGTGAGCCATTTCGAAGACAAACCATAAAATGTGCTAAATTGGTAGCACTCGAAGCAGTTTTTACCCATTTCTAACTTAAATGTCACCCAATTGGCGAATGTAGGCAAAAGTTTGGTAAAGAAGTCGACATACTATTACTTTCCGCTCGTCTAACAACGCGTATAAAGCGTTTTCCTAGTAATTACAACAACACAATAAGTCAACGTAATAGAAAAACTCTTGTGTTTAATATCGTTTAATAAAAAATAAATAAATGTACATGAAAATATTAAATCTGCTGTCACTATTCGTGACAACAAAACCCTATCATTTATTGTAATCTCACTTTTTTCATCCACTTATTAATTCTCTGAGAGCTCATTTCTTGCACGCTTTTGATGTGTGTCAGGTATTTATTGTATCGATGGCAGAGTCGAGAAACAAAGGAACAGCGGGTGACCTCGTCACACTTTGAACTCGAGTAACCAGAGTCTGTTGCTGTCACTTCTCATTTCACTCGGTGTACAACTTCGAGAGAAGTTGACAATTACCTTACCGATTGAATCAAGTGCTGTAATATGATATGCTGTCATTGTTTTCGTGACTCGAACGGAGAAAGGCGTTTTTTCACAAGATATAACGCTTTGAATTTAGTCAGTTAGGAGACTGGGTTCAGTTTCCACCATGACTTTCGAGGTTTCCCTCGGTTTAATTATTGGAAACTATGCATTAGTATCACCATGAACTACATAAAGGTATCTTCTTTATCCATATCCCAAAAGGAATTCGAATAATGCAGGTACGCTGTTCGTGGTAAACAATGGAACTCATTAAAAAATACAAAATGAAGCGTGCTCATAATTCAACAATGTAATTTATGAAATATTTTACATTGTTGACAGCTCTGTTTTTGATCTTTCGTTGGTTACATTTCATTCAGAAGCGTATTCTAGTTTTACTTTTATAGTATAAAGATATTTCATAGATACTGAGGCTGTTTTTTTTTTATATAACAACTTAAGTCTAGCTAGCTTCAAAGGATAGGGACTTCCACTGGTAAATGTTCACTAGTAGAAAAACGACAAAGTCACACGGTCATTACACGGTGAAATGATAACACTAGACATATTTTGAAGCCCTTCTCAAAAGCAGTGCTCAGATTTTTTGCTAACAACAATGATAATACAAAGGAACTGCACATGCTACCATAGTATTGTAGAGCCGTTCTCGTAAATTTCATTCAATTTCATTAATTTTCTTCTAAATAAGAAACGACAAAACATGTTAAAAACAATGTATGAAATCCAATATATCTGGAAAGTTGAATTATATAATCTACAATATGTGAAATACATTAAATAAATATATCACATCGTTAAACAAGGTGAAAACAAACCCACAAAAAAAAAATATATTTTAATATATATATATATATATATATATATATATATATATATATATATATATATATATATATATATATATATATATAAAATCGCATAAGATGAGAAAAGTCAACATCTGTGTAATAAAAGTCAGTCAGTCTATATTGTAAATATTTACTAATTACAGTCAGTCCTAGCATGCCTCCCCCCCCTCCCCCCAAATCTTCTGGCGAGTAACAAATGACAAACAATCGTTACCATAGCAATACAGCGAACTGGTGGATTATCAAAGATTGTGGTTGGTTAATATCAGCTGGTGGACATTGTTGTCTACCTCTCTTAACAATGAGTGACGTCACTTGACAGAAGCCTATATATAGTATTCGTGATTAAAAGCAAAGTGGCTGACATCTGGTGACGTTTTAGTGAACTGGGTGGAGGCAGATACTTTCAAATTATATACAAATTAATTAATGTGTATTTACAATATTAAATACAAAATTAAAAACACTAAAATTATTCATTATTAAAATTACAATATTAATTACAAATATAAGGTGTGTAAGCATACAACAACATGACATCTAGGCCTAACTGCCTCCCGACGGCCAATCGCCCACTTCGACAGTGCTGCCACCTGGTTACCTTTAATCACAAATATACAACTTCATGGGAGCTAGCTTGACTTAGGCCCGGTATTACAATGTCTTACCAAATGTGGTATCTAGCTGGGTGTTACCTAAAGATAGTAGTCACCCTAACTTGGTAAGGAGATTACCAGCTACATCCAGGTCTCTGCTAGCTGTCAGTCAGACAACTTTGGTAGGGACTTCATGTTAATTAAATTTTCATAGGTTGGTATTAAATGTTGGTAATTTTTTTGGCGAAAGTCACACCTGAATGGACCAAAAGTGTTTACAAACAAGAAAAATGGCGACCAAAGTAAAGAAACCCCGTTCGGTGAATTTTACTTCGGAGGAAGTTTATTCCCTCCTTGAAATAGTTGCATCATACAAACACATCATAGAAAATAAAAAAACAGATGCTGTAACTTGGCGAGAAAAGGTAAGAACATTATTTATATTGATCAAGAAAGAATTGCAATGTAGGCAACACCAGTTTTATTTCGAGGTTACAGTTGCCTGTCAATGAAATCAAAAAGACTTTGACTTCCACCTAGGCCCATCACCTAGGGATAGATACATGACATACTGATATATACATACAGACTGATATAGACAGATAGGCCTCGGATCTAACATTATTCAATCAAAGTTAGGTGTTGGGCTGGCCTAGGTAGGTCTAGGCCTAGATGATAGTACGCCCCCTAGTGCTTGTAAAGGTATGTTAGGTCAGGGTATATAACTATAGGCCTAGACCTACACTTCGAGATTGAGAATAAGACTAGCTTTTGCTAGTAGTGTACTGGTTAAATTACATGGCCTATGCCCTAGGCTAGTTTGACTTTGCCTAACGACAGGCTTAGACCCAATTGCTTGTCCACGATATGAATCATGGAAAAGGTCAGTTTGATTGACGTGTCATCAGTAGCCCTAGACTTTTCTAATTTTACGTGGAGATATTAATACATTTTTATGTGTATGTAGCAAGGGGCATGGGAGCTTATATTAAGCAAATTCAATGCCACGACCACGAGCCCAAGAGACGTCAATGCGCTACGTTCAAAATACGACAAGCTCAAAGGGGAAGCAAGAGCTGCCATTGCCAGTGAGCGTCAAGAGAAGTTCAAAACCGGTGGAGGCCCATATAAAAAACCGAAAGGCGACCCAGGATTGATCGACTTGATACGGGGACTGATTCCGTTGTCATGTGACGGATTACCTTCAGCACATGACAGCGACATGCTTGTCACACCAGGTTAGTTGAAAATTGAATTAAATGGTTAGGCCTATGCATTGACTTTGAAATAACTACGTTAGAAAGACTGTACATTCTTATGGCGAGGCTAGCTATAAATCTGACAGTTCGAGCTTCCCCCAAAAAACATGGTATTTTGTCCCGGTGATGCTAGTGTCGCCAGTTCTGTAGCACAGGCGACACTAGCACCACCTGGACAAAATATAATGCTTTTTGGGTGAAGCTCGGGTCAGCCGATCACAGTTGCTCTTATAGAACTTTAACATTGGACTACCAACTCAATGGCCTATGTATTTTAAATTTCGAATCACTACCAGTATTTAGTTGTTATACAACCTTTTCTCATTAATTTGTTTCTAATTTTCATAATAGGGCCAAACTTTTCTTAAAATTGATTGAAATTGATTGTAGGCTACAATTTGAACTTACAAAGTATTTCAACTACAGTACGGTACCAGACAGTTCACTGGAACGGTTCACTTTTTATGGCCCATTTTTAATTTGAAGATTCTTGAGGTTGTGACGTGAGTGTAGTTAATGTTAATACTACCACTCTACCAGTCATTATTTTACTGTACTGAGACGCGTGGCCGAGTGTTAATACACTGAACCGTCATTCAGGAGACCGGGGTTCGATTCCCATCAAAGTCGACCATCCTGACAGGGGTTGCAATGTTTGCTTCAAGTATTTAAATATCTTTTTAAATATTCAAGTTATAAGTTTAGGCCTATTATTTTACACGCTGAAGGTGTAGGGCCTAAGTGAAGGTAGGCCAGGATGCAGCTTTGTGTAATAATTTATTATTTGCCATAAACATAATACACAACTAGGCCTACCTGTAGATAGCAGTAATGTGAAGCATAGGCCTGATGCAGTTATAAGTATGTGTATGAGTGTGCATATTATGTATTACATGTACTGGCTGGCCTCAATCAGGTATAGGCCTATTAATTTCACTATTGCTTGTTTCAGAGACTGTGATGTAATATTTGTGTACTCTAATATCATTCCCCTTGTGTACCATACATTCCTATTTATTATGTACCATACATTCCTATATTATACACCAACATTCCAATTACCAGTAAGTGGTAATGTATATAAAAAGTGTACACCTTCTGGTGGGTACGTTTTGTCTATTTTCTGCTTCAATTTCTTAATATCTCAAATTCATCATCTGAATAAATTATTAAATAATTATTTCATAACAAAACAATTGTGTACTGGTACCACAGAACCAGAATAAAAATTGATGTTTTTCATGTAGACCCACTAGTATATATGCAATATATTCAAGAAAAATGGAGTACTGTACCAGAACTAAAAAATGTTTTGTTGAAAAAAGTCAATCATACATACATTTTCATAAAATATAATTATAGTTATTCATTATATTAGTAAATGTGTCGTAAGTAGGCCAACATCATTGTTTATCATTGTTATAATTTAAGGCTAGGGCAGGACCTAGGTCAGAGAAGGTCAAGGTGGGTAAGGAGGGGTTGAGAGGGGTGGTCTTGCTAGGAGACTCACTAGTTCGAGGGGTAGGAGTGCAGGTGGGAGGGAAGCTGGATGTTACAGTTTTACCGGGAATAGGTGTAGCCGGGATGAAGAAGGTGCTAGAGCAGGTTAGGGAGGAGGATGCTGCGGGGAAGGGGGTGATCATTCACGTAGGGACGAATGACATCAGTGGTAGGGAGGGGTGGGGAAAGGTGAAGTTGGTGCAGGAGATGGAGGGGTTAGTGAATGTAGCTATTGGGAGGTTTGGGGTAGGTAGGGTGGTTGTTAGTGGGATTTTGTATCGTAAGGATATGAAGAAGGGGGTGGTAGACGGAATGAATAGTTTTCTAGGGCGTATGTGTGAAAGAATGGGTGTGTGTTTTTTGGATGCCAATTGTTGGCTGCAAGGTGAAGGCCTATGTGGAGATGGGCTTCATCTGTCGGATGAGGGAAAGTGTGTGTTTGGTGAGTTGTTAGGGAGGGTAGGTGGTAGGCTGGTAGCACAGGCCTGACTAGTGAGGGATGAGGTAGGTAAGGGAAAAACGGCTGAAGTAGATGGGTGTAAAATGGGTGGGGGGCAAAAAATGTTGAAGGAATGTAACGGCCCAGAAATTAGTCTAATGGTAGTAAATTGTAGAAGCTTGGCAAATAAGGTGGATGAATTCAGGACGCTGTTAGAATTGTATCAGCCAGAAGTGGTGGTGGCAGTGGAGACATGGCTAGGAGAGGGGTTTACAGAAGGTGAATTAACTGTAGATGGTTACACTCTGCACAGGAGAGATAGGGATAGGCACGGAGGGGGTGTAATGGTAGCAGTTAAAAGAGGAATCCAAGGGACGTTGCTCTGGAAAGAAGAGGAGGTAGAGATGATGGGTATGAGGATAATGGTAGGCAGGCAGTCTCTTGAAGTAATCGCGGCATATAGGCCTCCGGGGGGGGATTTAGGATTGCTTCATCGTTTGGAGGATAGGCTTAGTGCTAGGGATAATGTAGAGAGCTTAATTATAGCGGGAGATTTAAACATGCCTAATGTACGGTGGGAGGTAGGAGGTACAGAACATGGGAGGGGAGTAGTGCAAAATATTGTTACGGGTATATTAAATGAAGGTTTTCATCAGGTTGTGGAGGAGGGAACTAGGAGTAAAAGGCTAGGGGGAACTAATATTCTAGACGTAGTGTTAGTAAGGCCAATAGAGTTGTGGGCGAGGACGGTGGTAGTTGAAGGCATCAGTGATCATCGAATACCCATAGTCAGTTTAGCATTAGCTCCGGTTCAAACTAAAAACGTTGGGAAGAAAGTTTGGGGTTACAAAAGGGTGCAGGCAAGGGAGGTTCGAAAAGCTTTTGAGGATAGGTTTGAGAAGTGGTGCGAGATAGACATGGATGATATTGAAGGGCTGTGGTTCAATTTTCAGAAAATATATGAAGAGGTTAGGGATAAGTTGGTTCCCTATAAGGTGCTACAGGCAAATGCAGATCCGGCTTACTATAATAGTACGGTTAGGAGGCTTAAGAGGAGGGGTAGAAAGATGAGTAGGAAGTGGAGGGCGTCAGGGGAGGGAAAGGAGGTGGTCCAGGAACTAAGGCGGGAATTAAACAGGGCTAAGAGGGAGGCAAAAGAAAGATTCATGGGGGATATGTTCAATGAACGTGATGTGCAAGGTAGCTGGAATAGAATGTATAGGTTTGTTTCTAGTCAGAAAGGTAGTGGCAGGGAGTTGCCAACTTTAGTTGATCAGGTAGGGAATGAGTGGAAAACGGACATAGAGAAGGCAGCAGCTTTAAATAGATTCTATGGGGAAGTGTTCAATGCGAATGGAATTATGGGGGAGGAGGAAGCAATAGAGGGGGATGGGGAGGAGGTTCTGCTTACAGAGAGAGAAGTGTGGAATGTATTAAGGAAACTTAAAAGTGGGAAGTCGCCAGGCATAGATGGGGTGCAAAGCGATCTACTGAAATTAGCGGGTAGGGGAGTTGTAGGTTATTTGCTAAGGTTGTTTCAAGCTTCACTCACAGCAGGTAGAGTACCGCAAGTTTGGAAAAAAGCGGAGGTGGTTCCAATTTCAAAGGGAGGGCAAAGGGGTAGGGTAGACAACTACAGGGGAATTAGTTTAACATCGCATGTGTGTAAGATAATGGAAAGGGTGGTTATAAAGAGAGTAGTGGAGAAGGTAGATGAAAGAAGGAGTATTTCAGAAGTGCAGCATGGGTTTAGGAAGGGTTATTCATGTGAGACGCAGTTGTTAGGTTTTGCAGAAGAGTTGGCTGGGGTAGTGATAGGGGGGGACGTGTTGATGCAGTGTTTTTAGATTTCGAGAAGGCTTTTGATAAGGTAGATCACAATATATTATTAGGGAAGTTAAAAATGTCCGTTGGGAATGCTGGGTTGGTTAATTGGATTGGAAACTTTCTTCAGGATAGAGTGCAAAGAGTTCGGGTGGGTTCAGAGGTTTCAAGTGAGACTAAGGTTACGTCAGGAGTTCCACAGGGTAGTGTGTTGGGTCCCTTATTGTTTGATTTATATATAGATGATCTGACTAGTGTTGTTGATTCGAAAATAAGGTTATTTGCAGATGATTGTGTGTTATATAGGGAAATCATTACAGAGGAGGATGTAGTAGCTCTTCAGGTAGATTTAGCGGCAATTAATCGTTGGGTTCAGTCAAACAAGATGAGGTTGAATACAGGAAAGTGCAAGTTAGTCACATTCGGTAAGAGAAACATAAGGACAGATGTAGTGTATGAGGTAGGAGGGAAGACGCTGGAGTTGGTGGAAAACTACAAGTATTTGGGGGTGGTATTTGATAGGCGTCTAGGGTGGGGGAGTCAGATTGAGAGAATAGTAAAAAAGAGTATAAATGCACTAAACTTTGTAATGAGGCAACTTAGGGGGGCAGGTATGGAGATTAAGGAAAAAGCATATTTCTCGTTAGTGCGTCCCATGGTAGAATATGCTAGTTCAGTTTGGGATCCTTATAGATTAGGTGAGATAAGGGATGTGGAAAGGGTTCAAAGGATTGCTGTGAGAAGGGTTGCAGGTAGGGTTAGGTGGTGGAAATGGGATGAGAATGAAAGGGGGGAGAGGGTAAGAATGTTGGAGAGTCCAACTGAGATGATGAGAGACCTGGGGTGGCAGAAATTGGAAATGCGGAGGAAGGAGGATCGTTTATGTAATTTCTTGAGGGTAATGGAGGGAGAGGGGGGGTGGGGGGAGCTGCATGAGTTGATAAAAAGAAATAAGTCAGGGTATGGAGGTAGGCGGGGTCATGATAGAGCGGTAGTCATAAAGGGGGCTACATTAGATGTCGGTAAATTCTCTTTCTTAAATAGGACAGGTAGGGACTGGAATGGGCTTAGTAGAAATGTTTTTGAAGGGGATGAAATCAGGTTAAAGTTATTCCGTCAGAGGGTTAAGGAGATGGTGGGATAGGGGTACTTAGGGAACTTGCCACCGCGCATTTATTTGCATTTGCAAGAGTTAAATAATAATAATAATAATCCCACAGAAACATCACGAGATGAAATATTCTTGTGAATATTATTACCGGTATCAAGGTTGTTAGCGTGCCCTTGAACTTTTACATTCAATTCAACCGTTAATCTGATCCAAATTTGAGATTCCACCGAGTAAAAATCCTTCTAGACTCCAATTCCTTTCCTACTCCCTGAATGTTTCAGTTTGCTCAAAGACATCTGCCGGTAACGAGTCTGATACCAGTGGAAGCGAGATTGATTTACACATTCTGGATAAGGTGAGAGATAGGAAGGCCAAATAAGGAACATGTGGGGGGAGGGGGAGGGGGGGGGGGCTGTAGCCCCCCCAGAGAAAAAAAAATGAATGTGTTTTTTCATAGTTTCTATGACATCATGATAAATCGCAGAATAGTATATTTGGAAATAATTGAAGACACTATCATAATTATGAATTATGCTAAAAATATGTGCTTTGGCTGTTTATGTTCAATCAGGCATTTGACTGCGTAACTTTGGAAAGTGTTTTAACAAGTGCATAGTCAATCACATCGTCCTCTTCCTCCATATCAACAGATAAAACAAACACTTGTAATTAAAGAAAAATTCAAAAATATAATAATTTAAAACATAATTTGAACATCAAAAACACGGTAGAATCAGATCCTGCCCGTGCTTGTTATTGCTAAGAGACGTGTCTCATTGCTCTGTATAAGTTGCGTATATGGTGACAGACCCGAGCATGCGCACGACTCAATTAACGTGCAAGATTGGCTCGGGGAAGAGACGCTGTGTACGAAGCATAGGAGACAGCTGCGAACACGGCCAACCGTGCACACACACACACAGCGTGTGACAGTGTATCGGGCAAAATATCGTCGCCTGGAGAAACTTGAAATCAATTTAGAGATAAAAATAGAGATATACCATTTTTTCCTTCCATTTTTTTTTGTGTTGGGTAGACATTGCCTCAATGTTCACCCGACACTTTGCTACTGGGTACTGGTATGAATAACAATTTCACTATGTCAAGTTAATACATTCAGATTAACTAGTGAGATTAGGTTGAGAAAATTATTGTTTATATTTGTTGAGAAATTCAAAAAGTTGAAGGTATAATACATTCAACTTTTTAATTGGTATTTTGCATCTTTGTTACAGTCAACTCTAGATGCAATAAGCAGTGGCTGTAACACTGTAACCAGTCACCTCAGTTCAACCTGCAAGCCATTGGAGGCACGCACGGACAATGAAGAACGACTTGTTTCTGGTACGTTCTCGTATGCAACGTAGTACCTTAACGTAGTATCTTAATTTATTGTTTTTTGCATTGATTACGAGCATCTACATAGATTGAGACTGCATTTATCGAAAGCCAAGCAGAAGTTGACAGATCAATGATCGTTAATGTTGGTGTAGGCCTATGGTATCTTCACCAGTCTGTTAGAGCCACCAACTCTCACGATGGTATTGGCATTACGACATATATAAAAATTTCAATGTGTTATTGTGGTTCATAGACGATACTCAGCAGTCTGCTGCTGAGCCCGAAGTAGACTGGACGCATTACACCCCAGCCCAGCTCAAGCGTCCGAAGCACTCGGTGCTAAGGGAGAATTTTCCTGATTTGCCTCATGGTTAGTTACGTTGGACTAGATAGTATGCGGTCATGCCTATGCAAGAGTTTTAATTTTCTAGAATTTACACAATGAAGAAAGTCCATTAAACTACTATCAGTTCATATCAATATTCTAAGTGGAAATATACAATCTTGACACATGAAAATACCGCTGCATATTGGTGGAAACAGAAAAAAATTATCTAAGAAACTGATGACATTTAATAGATTCTCCAGTTAATGTAAGCCCCTTGAATGAGCAAAATTAAATAAGGATGGTGCTAATCAAAAGTATGGTAGAATGAGATGGATATCGTCTATAGAGCAATTTTTTGTGTGAAACATACTCATTCAAAATTATATTTTTCTGTTGCAGATACTGTGCAGCCGTGGCACTCTCGTCGGCGTCCAACCCTGACCAACAAGGAGTTGTGTGCCAGAAATGTATCTACGGATAAATTCTCCAAAATGGCAGAATCGAAACAAAACTTGGCTGTGTGCCAAGCTGCCATATTGGAGAAAGAATATTTGGATAAAAAAAAGAGGCTCGATGAGATACATGAGTGGGAGGTCAAGATTCTAGCATTACAGCACGAATCGTTAGAGTTGGATGTTAGGAAAAAGCGTGTTGATATGGGTAATTTTTTTTAACTTTTTCATTTTTCATTTTTTTTTTACCAACTCTTGTTTTTCCCTTCATCATTAAATATTAATTAAGGCCTATGTATCCATTCCATTTAATCTTCATTTAATAAAGAAAATTCTAAGATAACTAGAACTTGTGAGTGGTGATTATTCAAGAACAGCTGTTATTTGATCTATAGCATTCTCCTGAAATAATCGATGAGAGTCCTCTGTGTCGTCCTGTTGTCTTGAGCTACCACGTCTCTTGCAATTTGGTCACCGGCAATGTCCACTTCTGGAAGTTGGGGATCAAAAGGTGGCTGCTCCTCATTCATATCCACTGCCATATTGTGGAGCACGGCGCAGGCGGCTATCACCCCTTGGCAAGTGACGATATTGAGACGAAGACCCAACGACAGGCACGGAAAGCGGCGTTTCCAAATACCGTAGGAACGTTCTACGGTTGTTCTGGTCCTTATTTGTGCCTCATTGTACAGGTGCTCTTCAGGGAGAACCGGATTTCTCAGTGGGGTAACAAGATACGGCCGGACAGCATAGCCAGAATCGCCCAAGATCAAAGCATCTCCAAACTCTGCCCTTTCAAATCTGGCTTTCAAAGTGGAGTTGTTGAAGATATTTTGATCGTGAGCTGATCCTGGCCATCGCGCCACAATGTCCATTATCCGTGTCTTGTCATCGCACACCGTCTGGACATTCAAAGAGAACCAGCCTTTCCTGTTTCGGAACACCTCCGCTTCGATGCCTCCTTCAAGAAATAAAATAATCAATACATTATTAATTATAGAACTTTAATACACATGTGTAAAATTAGTAAATCAGGCACTTTAATAAACGAACCTTGCGACTGTATGCGAATGTGTGTGCAGTCTATCGCACAAAGGACCCGTGGAAAGCGGTTCATTCGATAAAACCCCTCCTGGATTTGCCGTACCCCTTGATTCGTGTCTGGAAATTTCACGAAACGACATCGAAGAAGGGCGATCTCTCGTGTGACCTTCTTTATGATGACGCCGGCGGTGGACTTATGAATGCCAGCAAAATCGCCAACAGAAATCAGCATGTTGCCGGTTGCATAAAATCGCAGCGTCAACAGAAGTTGGTTCATCGGAGATACCGAACCATTTCTAGAATTTACACATACAAAAGTTTTGAATTTTGTGTTAAGTAAAAAATATGAGATGAGGAAGTGTTGCTACATATTATATTTTTATTTTCTATCATAGGTTAAGAATTACCCATATTATTATGTAACAGCTGGCCCTGATAAAAAACAAGAAATTATTATTGATTTTTATTTTTGAGTTCCTTACCGATTCGTTGGGTGTTCCAGCTGAGGCTCTATCATATCCAGAATGCGTAGAACTGTCGGCTTTGTCAGTCGAAAACGCATGAAAAATTCGTCGGCATCCCAAAAGTTGAAATTATCGATGCGTGGCCTTATATTTTTTTGTTTCCTGACTCGAAGAGCCACAAACATTAGGAATTCATCCTCTGAATCGGAATCTTCAAACCAGTCATCCATATCTATACAATTCTACTTGATTGCTTTTCAGAATATAATTGTCGGTGGGTGCTTTCACATTAAATGAAAAGTAAACAATCGGCCATTTTGAATTGAGTTATCTGACTGCCAAACTCTTTAGTAGGCACCTGGACTGGCCGCCAAATAATCTGCCCGACAACTCATTTAGTGTGCCCGACAAATGCTAGCGATGGGTGGTAATCCACCAAACTGTCTTGTCGATAGGACAAATTTTGTCGGGAACTTTGTCGAGAGATTGTAATACCGGCCCTTAGGCCCGGTATTACCAAATCCAGTTAGCCTTTATCTGACAGTTCAAACTTATTTTCACCATGGTTACCTGAACTATTTGTTCTCACCAACTTTCAGATAAATACTAACTGGACTTGGTAATACTGGGCCTTACAGTCACAATTTTCCGATGGTTTATTATATAGGAAAGCTGGTAAATCACAACAATGCGTTTCGGTTGTATCTGGCCGGCTTGGCCACAGCCCTCTCTAGACGTCAGATCAATAAAGTCAATTGATTGCCAACTCTCGGCGGTGCGATTTCATTGAGAATACGTGGTGGGCGGTGATGAGTCGGGATTTCACCCCGCATCACCTATTCACGGTGGGTGAGGGCGCGAACCATCCGTCAACTAGTGGTGTGGGATAGGGGGAACGGTCGATCGAAACCCTCCATCTCACGTGAATACCACCAGTATATATATATATATATATATATATATATATATATATATATATATATATATATATATATATATATATATATATATATATATATATATATATATATATATATTATACTTGAAGGAAAGCAATCGATCTTCACTTGGGTCTAATTTACCAACAAAATTACCAAACTAAGCTATACCTCACCTTTCTTCTCGGTCTACTGTGGACAAGCATTGAACAATTTTGATGATTGGATTTTGTGATGGCCATTGTGCCTTTAATATTCAGGTATAGTTTTAAGACTGAACAATATTAGTAATAATAACTCCAGTATTCAAATAGTTAAAGAAATGATGAAAAATCTTCTCTATTGAGTAACGGGACTGATATTGGACATATATAAAAAAAGAAAATTACAGAAAAATACTATATTTAAATTTTAAATTTTGAAAAGAAATGATGAAAAGTCTATTGAGTAACGGGACTGATATTGGACATATATAAGAATATTAGAGACAAATAACTATATTTAAATTTTGAATATAAAAAAAATACCCGATTAGTTCAGTTGTGTGAGTTTTAATGTATAGGCACACGCATGATTCTGACATATATCGAAGTTCGGCTTCGCTTTGAGAAATCAATATGGAATACATGTAGAAAGACGTAACCTTGCAAATTCGTGACGTGGCACTCGGCCACGGCGCCACCACGCGTGTGTAAGCCCGCAGCACGGCACCACCACCTGTGTGTAAGCCTGGGCTATTCGCGCGTGCGCTCGTTGCATCATCTCTACCTTGGCCGTGACGTCATCAATATATGTTTCTTGGAATATATTTATTTCAGACAATGAGCAATATCTCATATTTAGCTGCAAAATTTATTATATAATAATTTTTTTTATGATTGAGTTTTCATTTTATTTTGGTGAAAATTTTTTTTTTGGGGTATATATATATATATATATATATATATATATATATATATATATATATATATATATATATATATATATATATACATATATATATATATATATATATATATATATATATATATATAAATGAATAAATATATATATATATATATATATATATATATATATATATATATATATATATATATATACATATATATATATATATATATATATATATATATATATATATATATATATATATACATATATATATATATATATATATATTCACGGAATGGGTCACGACCGCTTCCTTCTCACTATCCTTCCCAATACCTAAGAAACCTTCATCTCATCATCCCTTCATCTCATTACTCATCCATCCGACGCCAATAAATCTTAGTTATCATTATAGTTCGTCGTTGAACCCAAAATGAAAAAAGGATACTCATAATATTGGAAAATACAAACTATTTCACGGTACAAGAAATGTGAATCTCTAAAAATCTACAAGAAATGTAGATCTTTAGATGTATCCAAAGCATGTGAGCATGCTATATACCGCAGCACCACTCAAGTCAAGTCTTTTTTTCCTCAAACATTCGTATAGATAATCCTATAGCATAATTGTGTGTGCAAGGTATTAAAATTAATTGATAGCATTGTTGTTTTCTATCGTGGTATTATCACGCACTATTTAAAGTCTAGCACCCGTTTGGTCAGCAGAGTCAAAAAGTAATTTTGAAATTATTTCTACATTGGGGAAATTTGAGTGAAGCTTCATTGAACATGTGTATTCTTGAATTGAAATTACATCAGAAACACTGTCGTATTTTTTTGGCTGAAGTTACAGCGCTCTAATGGAATATTAAGTTGCTATTTTGACTCCATTTTGGTGAAAAATCAACTATATTTCCTCTTAAAATAAGTGTGATTCCTAAATTAGAACGAGTACCTATATTTATTTTTGCATAATTCTATTCGTAACATCTTCATCTACTATATAAAACAAATTTTTTGATTGAATGTCATTCCTTTTGGTAAATTTCAATGATCTGTTGATTAATAAAAACGCATGAAATTTGAAGGTTGCGTGTTGAATGATAGGGAAACATCCAGTATTTGAAGTGATATAACTCGAAGAAATATTCAAGAAATAGTTTCCACAATATTAAGAAAATCATCACATATTCTCCACAATCATCTCTTCAGCGTATCTCAATCTACTTGAATTCTAATTTTTTTTTTTTTGTATAATAATTAAGTTTTTGATCTTATCACTATATTTGTATAACTCATTTTCACTTTCGGCAATTATAATTCCAAATTCGTAGTAAGCTGGACCTTCATGGTCAGTCATCAAGAAGATGAACAGCCGTCAATAAAAATGATTTTCTCTCTCTCTATCCCGGTAAGTCAATCATCTGTTTGGATATTATGATCGAGCACATCAAAACGAATCGACTGACAAAAAAAACATAATTTTTTCATGACCATGAGGTAATGGAGGTTAGACCTTAAGTCAAGTCTTTTATTTCCTCAACCATTCGTATAGATAATCCCAGCACAATTGTGTGTGCAAGGTATTAAAATTAATTGATAGCATTGTTGTTTTCGATCGTGGTATTATTACGCACTCTTTAATAGGTCTTGGCACGCAAATCCATACAGTCTCTATTGTGTGATATCACACCCTGATATTCGTACCCTGATATTAGACAGAATAACCTGGATTAGAGTTGGAGAGACAGAGACAGACAGAGAGAGAGAGAGAGAGAGAGAGAGAGAGAGAGAGAGAGAGAGAGAGAGAGAGACAGAGACAGAGAGAGAGAGAGAGAGTAAGAGGTCATTTTCTCGTAGTCTACCAGCTGTTCATCTGTTCATTATTATTCATTTATTCAATTCGGATGAATATTCTTTAATAGAACTTATAACCGCAAAATCTGTTATCGATAACCATATTGTGGAATTATTTTTACTGGAATTGGCATCAAGATTTTCGCAGCTAAATATTACAAGTTTATCGAAGCATTTTTTGTTTTTAGTCATGAATAAGTCTTTCATAATTTCATCATCCCCTATAGTTATCAAGAGTATTTTTTTCTCAGTCTTATAAATATATATAATTTATTCATTTTTTCATTTATTGGAATGATGAGATCGCCCTTGTGGTGCCCCACCCAAACGATTTCACTTTCATCCTTATAACCCTAATTGGGGAACAATGATATTGTATCAAGTTTTGATATTGATAAAAAAAGTCTACTCATCTATTTTATCAAATGTATTGTTATGCTGCGTCTGATGGCAACCTCTCATATTAAGGTCGAGTCCTATTTTCAATAATAAAGATTGAAGAAAACTTGTGAATGGAAGTAACTTATAGTGGAGTTTTTTAGCTGTCGAAATTAGGAAAGCTTTGAATTATAAGGGGTGTCAAATGTCGATTTCTTCTCGGAAAATATTAGAAACGCAAACTATTAATGTTATGTTGGTTTACAAATTTTCAAATTGTTCACACAAAAAAAAATTACAACAACTATTGCATGTATCAGGTTACCATAGCAATTGGAAATAATGAGAGAAAACAAACCAATACTGAAGTGTTGATTGGATAACACAATTAGGGTGACATTGTTGTCCATTTATTACAACAATAAGTGACACTGTGTTGGGTCTACGAAATAGAAGTAATAAATACATTGTATTGAACCCTAACATTTACAGCACACACAAAATATAAGGCTGAAAAAAATAAACGAGAAAAAAATCCAGTTGTCATCTCGAATACTGCGCATTTCCCCCCGATTGTTCTTGTATTTCCCATTCGTCTTCATCCCCGACTCTACTAGTCTAGACCAAATAATCCCCCCCCCCTCGATTGTCACATGAATACAAGCTAATACGACTGACCGTTCCGTGTGCTATTTACCCTCGACCAGTGGTTCCGAACCCTCGATCATGGATGACATATGATCGCGATGTCACGGCCCACGAGACGACAGAAATATGTCAAATATTTCCCAGATGGATGGGATCGAAATGGCCGTGGAATCCAATGTGCTTCGTGTTAATAGGATTGCCTTGATTGAACCGTCCGGCAAATCTGGGAACGCTTGGATGAACATTTGGGCAGGGATTCGTAATCTCTTTCTCTCTCTCTCTCTTTCTCTCTCTCTCTCTCTCTCTCTCTATCTCTCTCTCTCTCTCTGTATATATATTTATATATATATATATATATATATATATATATATATATATATATATATATATATATATATATATATATATATATATATATATATATATACATACATATATATATATATATATATATATATATATATATATATATATATATATATATATATATATATATATATATATATATATATATATATAAAATATATATATATATATATATATATATATATACACTGATATGAGGTGGAGATGAGTTTTGTTTCAGAAAAATAGCTTTATACCCTACCATAGTGCGGATTAATTGATATTTTAATCATTCTTCATCTGTATAATAACACCAACAGAGGCTTAGAGACGAGAGAAATCAAACGACTGTGTATTACAAGGAATTATTGATAGAAATGTCTCATATATATATATATATATATATATATATATATATATATATATATATATATATATATATATATATATATATATATATTTATATATATATATATATATTTATATATATATATATATATATATATATATATATATATATATATATATATATATATATATAAAGGATTTTCACTAGTATTCTGAAATACTGAAATGAAAGAGTATAGAATGTGTAGGTTATACTATTCTCGTTTGTTCTTATTTTTTGAAACAACGAATTTTGTTGTATTGATAATATGCTTTCAGATAAAATGTAGTACTCTGTAAAAATAAATAACTTCGGCCGTCCATTTTTCAAGCAGCATTTCCACTGTTTCTATTTCTGTTTACATTTCTATTGTCTACAACAGCTCCA
The DNA here is from genome assembly GCA_964007535.1 of Brachyptera risi. Lineage (NCBI taxonomy): Eukaryota > Metazoa > Arthropoda > Insecta > Plecoptera > Taeniopterygidae > Brachyptera > Brachyptera risi. Next base: position 43,948,548 of record OZ023331.1, on the reverse strand, counting down.
CATTGAAGTCTTCTCTATAGCAAGTCTCTCACATGCATCGAAAAAACAGTACACTAGTCGACGAAGTAAAAGTCGAGATCAAATTTTTCCGACTCGCAGTATAATTTGAACTTCAACTATCATGATAAATTGTAAGATACAACAAATTATCTTGTTTGATTCACAAAATAAACCGTTGAAGTGAACAAATTGTGTTAAGAGTCAGCTTGCGAAAAAGTGTAGGCTTCTGTCAAGTAACAAATGACAAATAATAGTAACCATAGCAATACAGCGAACTGGTGGACTACCAAACATTCTGATTGGTCAATTCCAACTGATGGACATTGTTGTCTTTCTCTTTCAACAATGAGTGACGTCACTTGACAGAAGCCTATACGCAAGTAACAAATGACAAACAATCGTTACCATAGCAATACAGCGAACTGGTGGACTACCAAACATTCTGATTGGTCAATTCCAACTGATGGACATTGTTGTCTGTCTCTTGTAACAATGAGTGACGTCACTTGACAGAAGCCTATACGCAAGTAACAAATGACAAACAATCGTTACCATAGCAATACAGCGAACTGGTGGACTACCAAATATTCTGATTGGTCAATTCCAACTTGTGGACGTTGTCTGTCACTTTCAACAATGTTTGACGTCACTTGACAGAAGTCTATACTTATGTCTATACGGTGGAAGAAGTTTATCTTCCAATTGTAAAGAATTTATACACACCTTCAATAATTACAGTCAGGCTTCGGGATAGATCCAGTACGCTTGTAGTAGATCCTGGAGGTTCCTGCAGGATGCACCCCATATATTGGCAATCACGTGATCTTTGCCTCTCGAATCGCTGTGTTGTGTTGTTCTTTTATCTCGATCGTCAATTACATTGCTGAGCATCGTGTCCTTAAGGCGTCCCCAGTTCTCTTAGGGATAAATATTCTCACCAGGGGTGATTTCACAGATATAAGTGATCATAAAACCTAAACTGCGCGAGATAGAAAATTAGCAAATACACCATTCAATATTAGTCCAAAATAGAAGTGAGTCAAATTCTATAGAAAACACAAGAAGTAGTAGTAGTATTAGTAGTGTTTATTCCTTTAACCCTCTTTCGAAGAAGTCGATACATAATTTACATATTTTACAATAAAACATATGAATAAAGCAGTAGGCCTCCAATCGAGTGCTAGCAGTAAGTCATAATCTATGAATTGTCAACGAATTAGTAAATAGAGTTTATCAAACAACTAATACAACAAATAATGATACATCAAAAGATTTCAGATCGATCGAAATGGAATTGAAATATGTGATATGTAATTGTTTGTATGTATGTATGTTGTTGTTGTTGTTGTTGTTGTTGTTGTTGTTAAATACTCGATATTTTTGCCTTAGATTTCCACTTCAGCGCAAATCGTTAGACTTACAAATAACACGTTACATATTGTGAATATTCATTATATATCAACAATATTCTAGAATAGACTTCTCTGCACGATGTGAAGCAGTTCGACAACAATACCTTCATCCGGAAACGCACAACGATCGTTCATATGTTACATTGACACTGACAATGACGCTGTGGGCGGGTCCCCCTTAAGCACATTGACGAGCTTGTCCTCTGCTTCCGACGCATCCTTAACGGCTTAGATCGCTTGCTCAATCCAGCAGTGTTGCCGTTGTCGTGTATATAGGTCAAAGTCGCAACGCCGCTGTTCGTGTGCCCTAAATACCTCGGGTCACTCGGCTCGTGCTAGCCATATGGATTTTACAAATTACAAAAAAAAAAAATACTACTTTAGTTTTGTTATGTTTTTAATGTTTCATATATATATATATATATATATATATATATATATATATATATATATATATATATATATATATATATATATATATATATATATATATATATATGTTGGATATGTCTTTAGGGTTGTTAGTCCGCATATTGTGACTTGTAATAATAAGGTACTCACTATTACAAACTCGACGTTTCGGTAGAATCGCATCTACCTTCATCAGGACGACACGTCTGGTTACTTCGAGAAGCAAGCAGACGTGTCGTCCTGATGAAGGTAGATGCGATTCTACCGAAACGTCGAGTTTGTAATAGTGAGTACCTTATTATTACAAGTCACAATATGCGGACTAACAACCCTAAAGACATATCCAACATCAATTACATCCGCCAAAACCTACGTGAAAACATATATATATATATATATATATATATATATATATATATATATATATATATATATATATATATATATATATATATATGTCTATATATATATATATATATATATATATATATATATATATATATCCATCTATATATATATATATATATATATATATATATATATATATATATATATATATATATATATATATATATCCATCTATATATATATATATATATATATATATATATATATATATATATATATATATATATCTGGTTATGAATTGTAGATACATGTTCATAAATGTCGTGTCCTACTTTGTTTTCTTTGATCGTTTATATGATGTATACTTGTATCCACGTAACAAGAAGGTCGTCTACCAACATAACAAGCAGATAACAGGTTTATATTTGTAGAGATGTGATACTCTCAGGGTATTATGAGATTTCAGGACATGGTTTTTCGATAAGAAACGCAATTACTTCTTTCAAAGGCGTTAAAGCCATATAGATGCAACCAGATTATGTGTATACATAAAGATATATATATATATATATATATATATATATATATATATATATATATATATATATATATATATATATATAATTATCGAAGATTTCACGAGAAAATAATGTCGTCTAGCCACCAACATGAACACAAATAACAGCTTTATATTTGTATAGATGTGATATTTTCAGGATATTAGGAGATTTCAGTATGAGCTCGTGGTTACGATAAGGAATGTGATTACTTCTTTTAAAGGTGTTGAAGCCATGTAGATGCAACCAGATTATACATATGCGTTTCTGAGAGAACTGGAGTGACTGTATAGTTGACTGATAAATGTGAAGAAATCTGAATCATTTTTAATTGTTTGTTGAATTTTCCGTTTGTTACTTCATTCTTAGTCGTGATAGTATACGTGAGAAAATATATTTATGTATATTTATATATATATATACATATATATATATATATATATATATATATATATATATATATATATATATATATATATATATATATATATATATATATAGATACATATATATATATATATATATATATATATATATATATATATATATATATATATATATATATATGTATCTATGTAGTTCACGTACTGACACGACTTTTAATTGAATATGAAGTATTAATAATTGATCACATAATGAGTCGTGAAAGCCTTCAGCAGAACAATATATATATATATATATATATATATATATATATATATATATATATATATATATATATATATATATATATATATATATATATATATACTAGCTTGCAAGCGTAGAAGTTTAATATAGTAGAATGTTAATTGTTAACACATGTGCGATGAACCGAAGTTCAAAGTTGAGACGCACGAAGTTCGTATATACGCGCAAAACGAACCATCGCGGCCATTATTAATACAGAAACAGGCAAACTAATTGCAAGGTGAACTTTTCGAATGAAGATGTGGCCCAAGTTTTTCATCGCCATCGTTGATAGCCTGCTGCATTATTGAGCATTCGGCGTATATCTAACTTCAGCGTATAAAGTTGCAAGTATTTCTCTCTCACATCAAACCATGCATGTTATTTCACTTTTGTAAAACAATCTCCATCAATTTTATCGTTCGATGAAAAGTTGAACCAATGAGTAACCATGGTGATGAGTGATAACAAAACTGCCTGCTAAAGCTCAGTAATTTTAGTCCTACCAGATCGATAGCTATAGTAGGGTATTCTCAACTGACGTCACCCATTGTTGAAAAAGAGAGACAACAATGTGCACCAGTTGGAATTGACCAATCAGAATATTTGGTAGACCACCAGTTCGCTGTATTGCTATGGTAATTATTGTTTGTCATTTGTTACGTGACAGAAGCCTATACATAGTATACCTGTTATAGGTTACTCATAATTAAACTTGAAAAACATTCATAAACTTGAATAGTGATTTTAATAGGAATGTAATCGCATCAATAAAAGGAACTAATTTAAGATCGTGAATCAACAATTAAATTAATTATGATATATTTTGAAGAATATATAATACGTGCCTAAGGCCCGGTATTACCAAGTCTAGTTAGCCTTCATCTGACAGTTCAAACTTGGTATCACCATGGTTACCTGTGGTCTTTGGTTTTCACCAACTCTCAGATAAATACTAACTGGACTTGGTAATACTGAGCCTAACTTGATTTTCTGACAAAATATCACGTTTAGTCATGATTAGTGAATGCGTATGGACAACGTAAGATAGATAGATGAATTGTTAATTATAGCTTTTCCTTTATTACGCGTCAAAACTTGGTATTGTAATATTTTTCATTATGTACCAATAAAAACGAGGAAATACTTGACGCAGCACCGGAACGGGTTTGGCCAACCCAACGAATTGCTCAGAATAATTTATAAAAAACAAAATCGTAATCAACTCTGAAAACTTTATAAAACATTTGTTTAACTCGAAAACTGATCGGTTATGAAAATTGACTCGCACCAACATGAAAACATGAAAATTCTCGCAAACCGCAAACTTTCAGTAATACCACTTTTATGAGCCCATATAAACCCAAGACTTGCTTAGCCGTCTGTCTAGCTCAATAAGCTAAGTCACTGCCTTGGAAATTGGATACAAGTCGGGCCTGCTCTCACTTAAGAGTCGGTTGAGCGAAATATAATTTTTTTGTGATAACTTCTGAACGGTATGAGATATCGAAATTCTAATAAGCGAGAAACACAGATAATTATAATATCTTCAAGATGATATAAGCTATAACTATTCAAGTCATGTCGCATAACTGTCAAGCATATACACCTAAAAAACACATCTTCAGCTGTATATACGCTTTACAGTTATGCGACATGACTTGAATAGCTATAACTTATATCATCTTGAAGCTACTATAATTATCTGTTTTTCTCGCGTATTATAATTTTGATATCTCATACCGTTCAAAAGTTATCACCAAAAAACTCATAATTCCCTAAATCATCAACTCCCATGGACTCTCAAAGACTAACTACGTAGTTCATAATACCGGGCCTTGAATTTAAAAAAATCGTGTAACCTAAAAATAAAATCGCTAATATCGCTCAAAACTCACCGCGATTGTCATTCTGTGCCCGTTGAAATATTCAAAAGATGTACTCCATAATGTCGAGTTTCCCCATGTAAAACCTATTCTATCGTTGTACATGCCCGCATATAGATCATTAACTATTCATGAATGCAAACATAATAAATGATCCTTCACCGTAGCCATGACTGAGCCTTGCGGTTGTAAATCATCGGCCAGAATAGCATTTATAATATAGTAGCTACAAATCTATAATCAATAACTATAATAATGAGACTTGTTTTGCACCACGTGGTCTTGTTGGAAGATAATGTCCGTAATTTAGATAGTTATATTGTAGTTTGTGTAGGAAACTATAAGGGTCAATTTGTCTTCCTATAGAGAAATCTATTGTAATAATGGATAGGTTTACATTAGGATGTTTGCGAACTTTGTTGTAGTTATATATTGTAGTGGTCGATCATGTATAACTATTTGCACTATACTCGTGTTCACGGAGGATAAAAGGTGTCTACCATATAAATAATTGTGAAATTGTTGCGGTAATTGTATAATATCACAGAAATTTATTAAAGGACATCACAATTCGAGGAATAGATTTTAGGGAATAATATGACGCGATTTTTTGGGGGTAATTTGAGAGAAAACTAGAAATTATCATCTCGATTTTAGAAATCATAATTTATTTATTTTTGATCCAAATGCTTTGAATCGTGACGTAATATTACCCGATTTTGTATTGGAACATAACGTGATATGGGTAATGCTTACGTCACGACTTGGAGTCTCTGGAGGAAAAATGAATCGATTATGATTTCTGAGATTGAAATGTTGATTTCTATTTTTTTCTGAAATTTGGGAAAAACTAGCTGCATTATTCATTGAAATTCAGTCTTAGATCGCTTTGAAAATGCTATTTTTATTTATTTCTATTTATTTATTTATTTTTATATTTTGCATATGCTGTTGGGTTTTCACCTTCGTCCTGAAAATATACCCTTAAATACCACAACTATATTCATATATATATATATATATATTTTTTTTTTAACAATATCGAAACTTGATACGAAATCATTGTTCCCCAATTAAGGCAATGGATGAAAGATAGGATCGTTTGGACGGGGCACCACAAGGGCGATCTTACCACTCCATTTTAAATGTTTATAACCAATGAACTTCAACACCAGGACTGTGGTGTTGGTGACCATAAATTTCCGCTGCAGATGAAAGTCTTTCAGTTTCCGAAAGTCCGGAACATATTATAAGTAAAAACCGTTTCTGTGATATATATCCGGAATATATGATATATATATATATATATATATATATATATATATATATATATATATATATATATATATATATTATAAAGTTGTATTGTTATGTTGGTAGGCAACCTTCTTTCTTGGATATTAGTATATTTGAAATAGAATCAGATGAATATGCTTATGCAAATGATGACCTACATATTACATTGATTGTATAATAAAGTATTATGTATAGTATACGTTATTGTTATGATTCAAATGTAGGATAGACGTTTCATTGAAGACAATTAAAAGTCACTCAAACAAATCTACATACATTTTCAATTATACATTAAATAATACGCTGTTGTGTCAATAAATTTGTGTTGCCATAATTAGTAATAAGATTTAGGCTTACTTCAGAATATTTTTCAAAAATGTAAATTTATTGATCTCGAATAAAAAGTTTAGAGCACGTTTCTGAAGATTTCGATCAAAATATATTCACGTATTTTTATTGAGAAAGAACAAGGGTGGGGCTTGGGACCAATAAATTATTCATAGTTTCTGAAATTGAGATGATGATTTCTAGTTTTCTCTGCATTTAGGGAAATAATCATCCTCATTATTCATTATTACCTAGTTTCAGGGTTTTGATGTTTTTGAAAAATGAAAAAAAAATTTAAACATGAAACCAAATTCCAGTGATTTGCCCTCATGTTGCCTATTATATACAGCCTATCATGCGTGAGAGCACGGCGAAGATAGGAGAGAATGCATCAAAATATCAAGGATTAAACTCTTTAGAAAGCAGGTTCTCATTTTAAGCGATACGGCGCTTCTTTTGTTTTCCAACAAAACACGGCGCCTCGTAAAATATAATCCTTTTATCTTCTCCACGAATGCTTTTTACTATAGATATATATATATATATATATATATATATATATATATATATATATATATATATATATATATATATATATATATAATCGGCCGACCCAACTTCTCTGTGCATACGAATAAACGACTGAAATTAAAAAAGAGTTTACCGACCGTTATATAAAGAAAATCCTCTTTTTTCACGAGAACTTGCTTCGGATGGGAAAAACTTAAATTTTATTTGCAATTCCCTCCTACACATGGATATGCATCACATAAATGAGGAAATGCAAAATGTTCAAAATAGGACCATACTTGGCATTCTATGAAAGAAAAAGATTTAAAAGATGGTTGAAACCCTAGTTTGGACGACTGTTAAAAAGAGAATATAGTTCTGATGAATGGTAACATTTATATTTAAGATATCTAAAGGGTTAGAGCTCCCAAATACATGACAAATTGGATTACAAATTGGATTTTAGTATGGTGAGTTTCAATCTTGGAAATTGATCTTGAGCAAAAATTAAAAGTATCGAAATAATGTGGAATGTAAGTCAATGTAAAGGAAAGGTATACGGATATATAACAGGATACATAAACAAATGAGAGATGTAAATAAACTGCAGCAGATTTCAGAAGATGTTGCTGGAAATTGATGAAAGAGGTGAAATTATTCCCACAACATAAGAGAGAGATTGTAAAGTATTGGAGAAGAAAAAACCTTTATTGGTCCCTGACTATATTATAAAACAGGATAGCAATCAGTATAAAAAATACATCGAATAATCTAGAGAAATAGATTGAAAATATGACATATTGGTACATGAAAAGGGAACTGATCGAATAGAAAAAATGTAAAAACAAAATAGGATTGAATAAAATAATAAGGAGATTCAGTGATTACAAAATCAAACAGTGATATACCATATACTATTTTCATACTACATACAAATTTGTCAAGAAGTGTTTAGGATTATTTCTAATGCTCATCATTATTAAGGATACCATTATCTATCACTTATAATCATGTTATTTGTAACTACGTATGAAGAATAGCAAATATTTGCTGAATTAAAATACTACTACTACTATAGAAATTAGCACATGTCTGGATTTCTCGGCACATTTGCATCACTTTAAGTGTGCAGTAAACCCCAATGAAAATGTTCAGGAGAGGATATATACATTACCTGTATACTTGGAATAAATGTATGTATGCCAAACTCCGTTCCGTTAGTTTACGTGCTATTCAAATGATTATATATGTGATTGCTGGGTCACCTTCGCGGAAAACAGAAATGCGCGATAAAAGTTGATCCCAAGTGCAGTTGTCATTGTAGTTTTATGTTTGAATGTAGAATGTACCCATTTGACTTTTTGGATATAGAGTGCATTTCTGTATTGTGACGTAGGTACTACAGTATAGTCTGAGTGTTATTTTCTTATGAACCACCAAAGCACTCTATAGGCTTCTGTCAAGTGACGTCACCCATTTTTGAAATTGACAGACAACAATGTCCACTAGTTGGAATTGACCAATCAGAATATTTGGTAGTCCACCAGTTCGCTCTATTGCTATGGTAACTATTTTTTGTCATTTGTTACTTGGGCAAAAGCCCACATATATATATATATATATATATATATATATATATATATATATATATATATATATATATATATATATATATATATATATATATATATATATATATAGAGAGAGAGAGAGAGAGAGAGAGAGAGATAGATAGATAGATAGATAGATAGATAGATAGATAGATATATATATATATATATATATATATATATATATATATATATATATATATATATATATATATATATATATATATATATATATATATATATATATATATATATATATATATATATATATATATATATATAAATATATATACATATATATATAAAAATTACAAAGACAAAAAATAAATCTCTGTGACAGTTAAGGAAAAACAACAAAACTCTTGTTACAATAAGTTATTTGCAGAGTAATTATTCAGTCAATCCAAAGTGCATCGATCAATGTTAGTTTCTATTTGTGATTTTAATTTATTGAATTTCACTTTTTTTAAATTGAGATAACTATATAACTAGGCTACATTAACTAGGTTTATAACTAGGCATGAAGCATAGTACCAAATTGCTCACTAGGAATCGCAGCGATCGGTTTTTCCAAGGCAGAACTCACAGGGGAAAAAGTAAAATCGTCAGCCGAGTGCAAACAACATGTAAGCTCGATCCATCTTGTTTCGTACATAAGTTTGTTTACCCTCAACTTTTCTAGTTGTCATGGTAACCCGGCAAACATGCCATCTCCCTGCCATAACGTATCGTATACTACTACCTCACTTTAGCATAGTCTGGAAGGCGGAACCCTTCCAATGATTATACTCTTGTAACCTATAGTTACTAGAGAGACCGATCATATAAAACATGACCGAATGCGCACCAGAGTCAGTATTACGTACTATTACTTCAAATGATCAAATGATACAATTAAATACCGATGTCTGACGTGAAAGAGTTAATACACGCAATTATGTACTATCACCTCAGCAAATAGTCAAGTTGGTAACTATAATACTGCATATTGCTATACTCTCGGTCGGTAAAGATGGGTATATACACCACGATGGCTGTGTCGATAATGTAAATAAGAACAGCGACCTTGAATAGAGAAAAGAAAATGGCGATATCTGACAGCAAATAATTTAAGCCGTACATCGTTCCGGACACACACACAGAACTGGGTAACAATAAGCAAAGAACCTATTATATAACCCACGGTTATAACACTGTTTGACGTTATAAACGGTTATAACGGTTATAACACTGACAAGCGCGCACTCTCTTGCCCGGTTCCGAGAAATATGTGATTGTAGTACTATGCGCTCTCACTGGAACTAGGGGATGAAAAGGTATATGGAAGATTCAGCGCTGTGTCTTCAAGTATAATGTCCCGCAAATCTGCAATATGTGTTCAGATAAAATAGTACTTGATTTGAGTTATGTTTTATTATGGGGGAACGCTGATCGATCTCTGATGCTCTGATAGCATTTTCGTATTGGCTTCCGACTCTCCTTGTCTCTTTGCCAATAGACTAATATACTAGAAATCACGAGGCATTGTCCTTCTCAGACCGACTCGGGCACTGAAATGAAAATTAAAAATTACTTGCCTCAGTCCGTTGCTTAGTCAGCTAAGGCACCGCTTTAGAGACTGAAGTCATGGCTGGGCGTGGGTTTGAGTCCTGGGTAATGCATGGATTTTTTAAAATGTCCTTTCAATTATCAGAACTTCATAATTTCATCGTCACCTACTTATTCATATCCCCATCTAAGCTAGCTGTTGGTGGGGTCGTTAAGTAAACTACTATCAAGTAATATATATAAAGGTCTTTGACTACTATCATCGTCATCACCTACTCATTCGTACCCCCGTGTTGATGGGGTCGTTAAGCAAACAATCATGATCATCATCAAAATTACTCACCGAGCTATATTCATAAAGAGTTTACATTTTAATGAGAATATATTTGTCATCTGATATTTTATTGCAAGTGTAAAGTGTAACTCACTTGGATGCACGATTACAATTATCTTTAAAATGCATTCATAAAAGAAAATTTTATAGGGTCTACACTTCTTATTATAATTTCAAAAATGTTGTAAATTGAAGGTATAATCTATTAAAATGAGAAAAAATAATCTTTATATAACAAATGAATATGAATGTATTTTCATTAAATACCACTATAAAAGTGGGAATCTTACAATCGGAAATCATAATACACAAAAAGGAACTGACAAAAATGAAAGTTATGTTTCCTTAATAATATAGGGCCTACTTTCATTTGATCATTTCACCTATACGGGTGCGTTTTCTTTTCGTTGTAAAAAAGTGTTATAACTAAGAACATGAAAAAAAATTCAACGGCACACAATTTGTGTCATGCACTTCATTATCTACCTCGAAAATGCAAGTTACGGTATCTCCATCTAGATGTCAACCGTGCGAAAAAAACATTTTATAACCACGAAGGTTAGTTATGGTTCGTAATGCAGACTGGAACACGCTCGCGACAACGACTTGAAATATCGCCGTAGACAGAGGTCTACACTCCACAATATAGATCAGAGTTAGAGTAGACCGTGTCCTAGACCTTGGTGGACCTTTGGCGACATCGATCGACAATGTGTATCAAACAAAAGGAAAGTCAATAAAATGTTGACACAAAATCCTAGCTCTTTTTATAATGTGGGCTACGAACTATGTTCAGTTACAGAAGTCCAAGAGACCGTGATTCTGTTATTAAAAATCAAAAACAAATGAAAATAAAGTCTTCTTCATATTTTGTCGTTATACAATTTACTTCTTAATGTCTGATTTACCAACGTGGAAGTAGCTCCAGTTGGCAGTTTGAAAGTGCTATCACCATGGTTACCCATGCTATTTGTTTTCACCATCTCTCAGAGAAAGGGTAACTGGACTTGGTAATACCTGGTCTTATTCAAATATTACCATTCATATCACTAAGAGCCATTTTTACGAATCTTAGTCAAGTACTTTTCCGCTAACTATTGGTTAAGGTACAAAAATGGGATAAGTATCAAGGTTGATAACAAGTTAATTAGCTAACTATTGCTTAATCCACTAATTATCAATTCGTAAGACAGGGCCTCAATTAAACATATGTTTGTGATAATATGAAATTAGATAGGCTTATTACTACAATGCAAATTGTGACATATTTTCATTCAGTTGACAAAAATTTAATCTTGTATTGCCATGGCAACTAAGCTCCTTTAGTAAACATAAGCCAGATAAAGTCTCTAGTCTCTTGAAGTGTCCTAGGAACTTATTTCAAGTGGCAGTTGCGGTAAGAATGGACCCTTACCGCGACTGGCATCTAAAATAACGTCCCAGGCCCAGCTAGCTCCAAGAGACTAGGTCTTTGATTGGATAATGTTCTCTAGGAGAGCTAAATACCATGACAATATGAGATAATAACAGAGTCACGGTCTCTTAGAACACAGAAACGTGGCCTATTTTAGCCCACCTCAAGAGCAGTGTTGGAATTTTGTGCCAACAACAATGGAAGTACACAAAAACTGGGCATATCCACTAATGAATAGAAACAAATCAAAGTCTTCAGTCGTCTCTTGGAGTTAGCCAGGCTAGGACATTATTTCAAGTGGCAGTCCCGGTAAGAATCCTGGATCACAGTATAGTCTGGCTTTTTCCAGCCATGCACACTCTCCCCCGTGGATATATCACAGCGTAATTTTGACTCTCGAATTGTCTTCCTGCCAATACTTCCCCTTACTCCCGATGTCATCCCCATATAGCCACCACACCAGCCAACCATCCGAAGTGTAAATAACCCTCTTATGTCGCGTCTGCCATGCGGGTTGCTTATCGTGCTCCTTGCACGCGTCATTTATGCCGACGACATTGTTCTAACGGGGTGTGAGAAAACGTAAGAACATTGGAAATCTGTCGCAAGAGGTGCGTAATAATCGGAGAGTGTAATGCTCTTAGTGTCTATTGGTGCGTGTTGGCTGTGTACGCAATGCGGGGAAAAGAGGGTTCATATGTTCGCGTATCAAGAGGGGGGGGGGATGGTTTCAATCTGTTAAGAGTCCATGGGAGTCGATGTAGCGAAATAACAGTTTTTGGTGATAACTTTCGAGCAGTTTGAGATATCAGAATTCTAATACGGAGGGAATACAGATAATTTTAATAGGGTATATATTATAACTATTTTAATCTTAGCACATAATTGTCCAACGTATACAGCTGACATTTTTTTTGTAGCCGTATAGACTTGATAATTATGCGACATGAGTTATATAGTTATATATTATATATTACACCATCTTGAAGTTATTACAAAAATGTGATTCATCCGTATCAGGATTTTGATATCTCATACCGTTCAAAAGTTATCACAAAAAAATGATATTTCCCTAAATCGACTCCCGTGGACTCATCTTAAGAGTGTATGGAAGTCGATTCAGCGACGTGAAACTATTTGAATATATCTTTTGAACAGTATGAGGTATCAAAACTGTAACACCATAGAAACACATGAATGCAACTTTGAAAGTACATATTCTTTTAGCTGTATACCCGTAAGAATGCTACCGTATAAGTTGAATAACTTTCCCAAGTGCATCATCTTGAAGATATTAAAAATATATAATATACTTTGTAAACGTTCTTACACGTATCATCACTCATCGTTTCATTATTATCCGCTCATTCGTACCCCCCATATAATCTAGAGCCGTTTGTGGGGTTGCTTAGCAACAATAAAATTAATTTGTCACAAAAATGATTGTTTTCCATACCCAACGGTTGTCTGGACTGTGATGTAACGCTAGCACAACGTTGTCGTCACAGTATATCAACCTCTTGACACACACCTTTTCACTCACTTCGGGGGTAAATAAGCGTTATTCTTGAGAGTGATTTGAATTGGTTCTTAATGTGTACTCGACCTTATCCCCCCCATCCCCCACCCCCTCCTTCACCCCCTTTTGTGTGATTCGGGGAAACACCTTTCTTTGTTCGTTTTGTTATCGCACCCCGTGATCAAACATGCGCCGTTGCCATTCACGATAATTTAGCCGTTCATTACCTCGCGTTTTCTTGACAAAACAACATGACCGTTAACTGAAAAGAGCAACATGTAATTTATTTTTACGGCACTGATTGCTCGTAAGGTAATAAAAATGAGTTTAATTTTATTGTTGTTCGAACTTCTTTCATATAAGACCTTTTCTAGCAAACCGTTATTTATTGTATTTATATTGGGTTTATATAATGATACTTTGTAATAATGATTCATTGGCGTCTGTGAATGATAGATTTACATAAGATTAAATGTTATCTTATTAAAAAGCGCATATTAGGAGACGATGTAGCAAATATTAGATTTTCGAAAAATACTTTTGAACAGTATGAAATATCAAAATTAAAATACAGGAAAAACACAGATTTATCCAATGTGGTGTTAGATGGAATTGTGAACCTTGAATTCTAACATTTTCACAAGTTATACAACGAAAAGTGTTTTTCACTTTTTAGCCTTACAAACCTGTGAAAATTGAATAGGTCCCGTTTTACGAATAATAATTTTGTTAATTAAACGATAATTAGTGGATTAACTTGTTGTTACCCTTGGTTACCAATGGTATTTTTGTACCCCAATTAATAATTAGCTAATTGATACATTTTTACTGTTGGTAATATGGAGAATATGGGGTCTGAATACAATAGTTTTTACTTCATACCATCTTGAAGTTATTGAACAAATCTGTGTTTTTAGAAGGAAAAAAAGAAAAAACTTTGAAAGAAAAGCTCGTGGCAATTGTATCTACGAAAACCCATGTCAGAACGGGCTTCGAAACCAGGTCTGAATGACTGTTGTGCGAGCCCCCCCCCCCCCCCCACCTCGTGTCAACACGTGCCCAACTTTTCGATAAGACATTAACATTATCCCGTGGTGACCCCGCCGACGAGTGGGACATCAGGGAATACGAAGATATGTTGGTTCAGAGTTCTGGGTACGAACGCGTTGATAAATGAACGACAGGAAAATCCGTGCCCATTCCGTCGGGATTTAACCCCGCAAGAAAAGCTCTGCGAACAACATTACGAACCCCGTACATGCATAACCTTCCTCAATCGCATTTAATTCAATTTGAACTTCTGAATTTATTTAAGTTGTGACCGATCAATTCGAGGAAATTCTCATACGACACATGGGTCTTTTTTCGAAACTATTTATCAGATTTAATCGTTTTAGGAATGCTAGCTATGATGTATTTGCACGATTTTTTCCGATTATTTCGTGTTATTGTCTGGGGTCTCTGAAATAATGTAGGCAGGCGAATCCGATCTTCATCCTCTTCTTCACTTTTTTCTTCCAACTCTACCAATATTCGCCATACTTTCTGAGAAAGAAAGATACGATGAAAGAAATGATGAGAGAAATGATGAGAGAAGGAAGAAACAAAGAACGTTACTGATGTATTCCTGTTTTTCCTGTTGCAGAAGGTCCATTCCAGAGCGATGCGCTGCTCGTGCCCGAGAACTGCCTCTTCGACCACATCCACAACGAGACCAAGTGCTGGCAGTTCGAACGCTGGAACGTCACGGCTGCGCACGCATGTCAGGACCGTGACCTCGCGCTGCGCAGCTTTGCCATGCTGCTGCCATGCGGCATATCGCTGTTCGCCGGCGTAGAGTTCGTCTGCTGCCCAAAGCACTTCAAAGGTAGGCCAGGGAGTTAGCTGGAAATGTTGAAAATGTTCGTTGTAAAAAAAATCCGATTAATATGAGATTGAACCGCCACATCGTAGCTATACCTTCGTTAACTGAACCTGTCCTTACACGGACGCGGTTAGCGTTCCGCTTTCGCTTAGCTGTGAAGTTGCGCCTAGCTCATCGTCAGCAATCGTGCCACTCTCGTCACTGATTGGTCGTTTTCTCAACATGGCGGCTAAAAATGGCTGCCTTGCGAATTCGCTAAGCGAATTTATAATCCCCGTTCCTGGAAGTCCGGCTTGAGGCACCACTTTTTTCAAACTGAAGTCAAGTCGAACGTGTTTTCGAGTGCCGCGCAGTGGTATAGGTTTTTGTAAACATCATTCGTCTACCATCGTCTACTCAATCTTATATCCTCCAAAACGGAAAAACACCCCGCGCGTTAATATAAAATATACATTCAACTGTTTTACTGTTTCAAGACG
>OZ023331.1:43912364-43929864 GCA_964007535.1 Brachyptera risi | reverse complement strand
AACCATTTGCACGCACATCTCCAAGCAGAATGCTACGAACTAGAAAATGTGCGGTAACAGTTACACATAGCTGTCGAGATCTCTCGTTTTTGACGGGCTCATCCCCCCCCCTCCCCCCCCCCCCCCCCCCCCCCCGTCCCTTTCACCCTGTATTATGTCATCAGAGACTCGCAAGTTTAGACGTTTGATATATATATACGTGTACATTCACGAGAAATGAAGGTGCGAACCATCCGAGCGCTAGTGTTGTGCAATATGTAAAACGGTCGCTCGGAACCTTCTTCTTTCCTGCTGGTATACCTTTACCAACCACATGGGTGGCTCGAAGAAATATCGAGTGTGAATAATAGATTCACGTGTATTACAACTAGACGCGTTCCAACATTCAGCAAGTTTTTGTTCGCTCCGGCAATCGAATTACCCGTAACCGTGCACTACCGAGCGCTCGCCGTTTCTACTGAGCGCTCTCACCACTTTCCCTAGCTCGCTCGCTAGCTGTGTTGCAGCACGAACGCAACTGAGAAAGACGTTTTGGGGGGGAATTTGTGCTGACTGGTCGGTAATCGTGTCGGGAAGTCGGCAATGAAGTCGTCAACTTCGTTTGTATAAATGGTGGATCATGGAGATTGTCGCAATAATGGGTCCAAAGAACGGCCACTTGGTGATACGATTTGGTTTTGTTGTTTCTCTTGGTATAGAAAGTCTTGAACCCAAAACAGCTGATATAGCTACTTTCTTGGATTGTTTTCTTGTGTGTTCTTGTTTTGTTTTTTTGTATCCATTCGAACTATCGGAACTGTTCGAATATAGGCCTATTTATACATTGTATTTAGGTCCCGTTTTACGACTAATAAATGTGTTGATTAGGCGATGATTAGTGGATTAGCTTGTTATTACCCTTGGTTACCAATGGTATTTGTGTACCTTAATTAATGAATTAGCTTAATTAACACATTTTTATTAATTTTTTATTTGTCTATTTAGAAGTTGACAAATTTTCGAATAATATTATGTACTATTCGAGTTTTATATTTGCTCAAAAATATCCATTGTAGTTTTATATCGATATATTCTGAATTTTTTTTTTGTCGCTTGATTTTGAAAGTTATGATATTTGAAGAGTACACGAGTTCAATGAACACGCGTACATCCCACTTTCCATATAAAGATAATATTCATATATCCAAATTCTACATATCTACACGTCCTAATGAATAATCAAATAATTTGTCACCCTATAAAAGTTTAATCCAATAAAAACTCAAATGTATCTCTTCTCAAATATAGGCCTGTATGTGTGAAATGCTGAAGTTGGCCTTATATAAAAAATATGAGATTATTTTCGACAGTATAGGAATGAGATATGAGATATGTATTAGTAGAAATAACAGCCCAAATCCTAATGACCGATCTAACCCTAAAAGCCTCCTAGCTTTCGTGCATCACGTATAGCCTTTCTAATATAAATACTCTATATTTTCACCTTTGAACCATGTCACCCTAATAACAACATCAACCCTTTCACTCACACCCCAGTCGGTAAAAACATTCTGATAAAGTTTTATACCCGGAAATGAAGAAATCCCTCTCATTTATAACGTGAAATTGTGCGTGCGAAATAACGATTTACAAACGCGCCTTCATATCTATACGCACATTTCTATATACACACACGTCGCATTCACGCTCACGCATACGATATAAGCGCGTGACAGATGCACGCAATAATTCTGGCCAGTCGACTTTTTTTGTCCTTTCTGTCGCGCTCTGTCTTTTTTATAAATTGTTCAATAACGTGGAAAACCATGACGCCATACGTCTTGTGGTATATCGTGTAACTGTGCCTCTTTGTTCAAAGTTTTGAGTTTTGTATTCTATTTTAGTATTTTTATTGTTGTACACGAATACATGTTCCGTGTACCTGAGTGTATACTTGATCCTTTTTAAGAGTCCATGGGAGTATTCAGCGAAATATCTGGGGGTTTTAGTGACAACTTTTGAACGGTATGAGATATCATAATTCTAATAAAAAGAAAACACAGATACTTTTAATACCTTCAAGATGGTATAAATAAGTTATAACTACTCAACCCATAACGCATAATTGTCGAGCGTATACACCTCAAAAAAACATTTTTTTTTTTAATAAATAAAATTTCCAAATTCAGATTCTAAAAATAAAACAACAGAAAAGGTTTGTTTTTACATCAACATCAAACCTATGGAAGTCTACCATTCCATCTATCTTATTCACAGTATGCCTATTTTTAATTTCACAGAACGAATGTCAGATAGAAAATTAATCTGATCCCATCATTCACACGTAACTGTGTACATAGACTCTATTATGATCATCATAAACAACCACTTAACTCTAGAAATAGCTCGGTTAAAGTGACCCTTGTTACTGAAATAGTGCATATTAGATGCCTATCATTATGAGAGACAAAACTATATAAATGGTGTAACGAATTCACAAACCAACTACGTGATAATAACTCTTCTAGTCTTATCTTTGACTTGGTCTCCAGCACGAATATGCAGCCGTAAGTAACGTGTACTTGTAAAACTAATTTATCAGTCAAGTAAACCACTGTATGACCTATTTCTTGTTAGCCATTATGAACTGCGGAGCTTAAATAAATGCATTCAGGTATATCATTTTTTTTATTATTATTCACATCACAACTTGATACAAAATCATTGTTCCCAATTATGGCAGGGGATGAAAGGTAGGATCGTTCGGATGGGGTACCACAAGGGTGATCTTACCACACCAAAAATTATATGATATATATTTTTCTAACAACATCGAAACTTGAAACGAAATCATTGTTCTACAATTGAGGCTATGGATGAAAGAGCTACTACAAGAGCGATCTTATCACCCCAAAAAAATAATTATATTTGTCATGACATGATAATAATTGATGAATTATCATATTTATAATTGAATATATTCATAGATCTCAGTTTAGATGATAATGAAAGTTGTTTTGTATTTGTTTTCTGCCGCTTGTAACTGAGGTTATGATTACTCAACTTTAATTATTCACTGTCATCTATAGATATAGGTTGTTTTTGAAAGAATCGATGTTTGGGTAAACCGTAAACTGTTGCTCTTGCCAATAGCACATAGACCGGTGGTTTTAGAAACCGTAAAGTTACGACCCAATTAATGATTTATAAGTCAAGATCCCCCCCTTGTGGTGCCCCGTCAAAACGATCCTACCTTTCATCCATGGCCTTAATTGGGGAACAATGATTTTGTATCAAGTTTCGATGTTATTAAAACAAAATAAAAAATTCAATATTTAGTTTGTCATCTCTTTTATATAAGCCTACTGCGTTTTTTTAGAATTGAAGTGCTAATTGAAACCAAATGTGAACTCAATTAACTATAATGAATCATCCAATTTTATCAATAATCAAGGTTCATTTCTATCATTGATTGTATAATTGTCTAGAAAATTAAATGGATTTGAGCCATATCTATTTTTTTTTTCGAAAATGGTTCTCATTTATTAAATTTTGGTAATATCTTTTCATTTTTCCTTATCTTTGATCCATAACCGACGCGGCCCATATTTCAAGAACACACTAATACTGTTCTTCATACTTATCATATATAGGCCTATTTTGTTCAATTATACAACGGTCACTTAATAATTCATTCGCACTTATGACAAAATAATTCCGACACACATGTCAAGTGCAAAATGCTCCCGTATATAATTTCATATATATTCCTACTTTGATATAAATTTAATAAATTCATTGCCACTAAGTATGCAATAAACTCGTACAAGAGAGTATATATATATATATATATATATATATATATATATATATATATATATATATATATATATATATATATATATATATATATAGTTATATAAATATATAGTTATATATATATATAGTTATGTATATATATATATATATATATATATATATATATATATATATATATATATATATATATATATATATATATATATATATATATATATATATATATATATATATATATATATATAGATGTATACATATATATATATATATATATATATATATATATATATATATATATATATATATATATACATATATATATATATATATATATATATATATATATATATATATATATATATATATATATACGTATATATATATATATATATATATATATATATATATATATATATATATATTATATATATATATATATATATATATATATATATATATATATATATATATATATATATATATATATATATATATATATGAACAGTAGGCTAATATATTGAATATAGAGAACCCCATTATAATCATGACCTCAATTCGTGCTTTCATATTTCATATTATAATACATCCAATATTAATATGCAATTTCACCGGGGATGACGTACACATTGGCTCAACGTTACGGTTATTATAATAGTAACCGGCCATCTTTTTTAATCACCCTCAGTTAACCCAATTGCGCAATGCCCGTGTAAAACGACCACTACTAGACTGTATCATTAGGTATTATGATCTTCGATATATGGCCAACCATTTACACCCCTAAACACTGTATAGTCGGTCTCAGCAAGTATCGGAGATCTTTGTAGTTTTCTAATATATTGTCCAGCGAGAAGATGGGTATATATATCACTTTACAGTGTTGAAGAATTATTTTTGGGATGCGATCATGAATGTTGTTGAATCAACAAGAAAAAAGCCGCACTTTTTTCGGGTACGGTGAAATTGAGTCTTCGCTTCGCTCATCCAATTAAATCCAAACAACAGGTGTCATCAATCAATTGGAAACGATTAGAAATTAATTAGGAAATAGGATGGCAGTGACGTAATTGTTTGGATCACAAGGTGTGTATATATATAATGACCAATCCAAAGATAAGTTGATATGTTCTGGCTCATCCATCAACTCGTCAACACATAACGCGTTTCCTAGTTGTTAAGTTATGATTGACATTCTTACCTGATTTTGTCAGTTAAACTAATCAAAGATATAAGAACACTTGCCACAGATTGGTGATACACAGACTATACACCCCTGAACATAGTAGGCCTATATATGTTCGTGTGCATGGGCTTAGCGTACATTATTTGCCAGTTGTGTAATGGTGCCCGAAGCGAGGCTAACGTTTATATAGTTGTTGAATTAGTTGCGCAGTTTAGTATCAAGTGTGTATGTGTGTGTGTGTGGGTCGAGTTCACCACGAGTTTAAAGACCTGGCACCTCCACTATAATGACGTCATGTGGAATTGACGGATGTTTTTAAAACATGGCACTTCCACCGGTGAATAAGTGATGGTGACGTAGACTGATGGGTGCATGGTGATGGAGCCGCATTCAAATTAACAAAACAAACTTGAAAGTTGAAGGGCTTTTCGACGAAATTATGTATTTTGACGGGTTTTTTTCATTGTATTTGCTCACATCAGAAAGTGCAGATACAGCGTGGAATTGAACAAAAATATAGAAAACTGGTCCGCGTTTAGACTATAAAATATAATGATATCGAACAAAATATGACAAATCGAACGAATTTGAATAAAAAATTTCTAAATATTAAATATATTTGAATGATGAATAAATTGAGAATATTTAATTTTACATTCTTCTTGGTCTTTAAATTTCAAAAAAGAGATATAAAATGATATAATATCGCACGAACATATAGCACGTTTTATTATTACTCATTATTATTTACTATATAGGCCTATATTCATATTTATGTTTACCCTAGCCACTTTATCTTTCAGTAATTTCCACTCTACTCTAATTGCTGAAATGTGTACTTTTTTCTGACATCTAATAGGAGTGATTGATTACAAGGCTACAAATTTTAAGTTTCTTGAAAATTCATCATAAAATCAGAAGCCATTTCAACGTTAGAGTACAGTGTAGGCCCATATTTAGCAATACTACAGTAACAGGCTCAGAAAATCCAGTGCTTATTGATCACATTGATTATAATTATAAAATACTTTTAATTGACCAAAAACCATTTTACATTTTCATCCACATCCAAATGTACCTTCATATGACATTTTTTTTTCAAGATCGCCCTTTTGATGTCCCGTCCAAACGATCCTACCTTTTATGTTCGTACTGGAGAACAGCCGGGACAGTATAACGCATGACAAACTGCATGATTTCAACACAAGAAACAAATCCGCATTCGTCTTGGAGGCTCTTCAAGAAAAGTCCAGTTTATGCTGGGTGTAGATTTTTTAATTGTTTACCTATTGTGCTAAAAGATGCCAGCAAACTCGATTCTAAAATAGTATTTAAAAAAAAAATACGCAGTTATCTGATTGAAAAATGCTTTTATAGGTTAGATGAGTTTTGTAAAAGTGTGTTCATATTGATATTTTTATATTGAATATTTTGAATTTTTGTTATGTAACTTTTTTTATGACTTTCCATTATATCATGTAGGCCTAATGATCCAAAAGGAAATAAAACCAATATTATTATTATTATTATTATTAATATTATTATTATACATAGCCTTAATTGGGAAACAATGATTCTGTATCAAATTTCGATGATGATGAAACAAAAAATGTACGAAACAGTGCACTTGATTCTGACATTTTTTTATTATTTCTCTTTTGCAGCAAGTATAAGTAAATTGTTATATTAATTAAAAATTATTATCCAAACTTGAAAAAAAAAAATTAAGAGACTGTGGGATACATCATTCGAATACAATGCAAACCAATACATCTAATAAGCATCGCGTTTAAAACAACATTGATAAGGTTTATAAAAACACTCCACAAGAAATTCACATAAAGGAATATATTTTAGACTATGAATGAACACCAATATCAATAATAAATCAATAATAATTTAATTTAATAATTTAATAATTTGAAATGATTGATTATATTAATAGTAATTTGATAATATTAAATCAATAATAATATATTCTTTTTTGAAGTTTTTTTTTTTATTATCTTTTAACGACACATATGAGTACATTTTATAGACCCGCAAAGTCAGAGTGTTGACTTGTCTGCGGGTCTATTAATATTACAATGTAAAATAAGTATACTCGAATTGAGTTAAATTGTCTGGGCGATGAAAAGCAATTACATATCTACCACATAATAATACAAGTGAATAATACAAATGAAGGAAAATAAATGGGATATAATATCCAGATGACGCACTTTTCAACCATTGTTTTTAACCACTGATATGTGTGTCCAATTTGGACAAATATAAAAAAAAATAGATAAATAAATAATCATTAAAAAACGCTTCAGATCATGAGAAAGAATTCATCTGAATGAATCTCAATATGAATTTGCAATTTTAAAAAATGATAAAAAAATGATTACAAAATAAATTAGTTATTAATAAGCGAGAACGCTATGAGAGAAAATACCTTTCTCAATACCAATTAGATCAAATACATACAGAAAAGTATTCTGATTTATGTACATTCAAATTTTCCGCTCAGTTAAATAAAGATTCTCATTTAGTCACAAATCTCTCTTATCAAGCACTAGCATTATATAATATTCATTGCAAATAGAGTTAATTCAATTGTGATGAATAAAAATAATGAACACAATTTACAAATACTTAAATCCTATTATAAAAATCCTCGACTATTCATACAGAGTATCATATGTTATTTCAACCTCTATTATCTGTGCATATATATAAACTTGTATCCACGTGAGAAGAAGACGCGAACCACCCGCGCGCTACTGTTATCGGCTAGGAGGAACGGTCGATCGGAACCTTCTTCTTTCACAGATATAAATTCACGAAATGAGAAGGTACGAAACATCCGCGCGCTACAGGTATTAGATGGGAGAGACGGTCGGTGGGAACCTTCTTTCAAGTGTACCCCCGCTCGGCGTAATCTCAAACATACACGTATTAAAAGCAATGGCACGGAAAGATGGAAATTATCTACGCAAAACAAGAATAAAAAGTTATGGACTCAGTATTATATTTTTTCACACTTGATTTCACAGCTGCCAGTTAAAAGTAGTGATAAAAACTGTTTGAATGAACCTAAAACATCGAATCATCCCCTAATGGTGTGCATACTTGAAGTTAATGAAGTTTCAACTAGCTGTAATAAAATAACTATTCGAAGATTGTGAGAATGTAATCAACATATTCAGTGACACGCTCCAAATATAAGCTATTTGAATAAACAAAATATGGACATAATAAAATAATTAATCATAAAATAAAAATAATTGAATGTCTTGGAGTCATTATCAATTCAAGTTTGGTCGGTTCAAAAATATTTTAGAGCTCTAGTATATTCTAGAATATGGTAAGATTGTCCTTGTGGTGCCCCGTCCAAACGATCCTACCTTTCATCCATAGCCTTAATTGGGGAACAATGATTTTATAGAACAGATAGAGATATCTATCATATAGATGATAGAACAATGATTGGGGAACAAATGATTGTATCGATCTCTCACATTTCTTCGGATATAATATATTTCACTTTTTTCAACTACATGTTATTCTTATGGGCATTTTCAAAATTGCAATCAACAACTTCTCAAAATCCACTCGAACAATTGACCATTGCAGATCGTCCGCCCTCGTGATGTCACAAAATATAAAAACCAATCAGGTGGACAGTGAAGCAGGGGAAAATAGGGAAATAACCAATCAAGTTATCTCAAATTCCCCTGCTTCGTATAAGTCACACCCACCTACAATGGACAATTGTTACGAAAAAGTAGAGAATTATAAGATCAGTAATTCCCCCCAAAAAAAATTGAATCGTTATCTATAGAGCGCTCCAAAAAACGAACAAAAACGTACTCGATTTGGATCAAAATAAATTCTTCGTTGTCGCCCATCCATTAATATTCTCTAATGTTCATTTCTCTTCTTCACCTCGATTAAAACGTATAATAAAGCTCGCAATTAAAATTGATGCGTATTTTGAATTATTATTTACTTCGATAAAAGCAATAAGGATGCGCCGAGCATGGATATACTAATGCGTTTCATACCGTGTAATAATAATGCTTTGCAAATGGTCTTTGAATAATACATCTTACTCATCAGTAGTCATGTAATAAGCTGGTATATTTCCTGTTTCCTGATCTGACGTTCATTTATAACGATTGTTCTCTCTCTCTCTCTCTCTCTCTCTCTCTCTCTCTCTCTCTCTCTCTCTTTCTCTCTCTCTCTCTCTCTCTCTCTCTCTCTCACTTTCTCTCTTTCTCTCTCTCTTTCTCTCTCTCGACGTCGGTATAATGATATTCCGTCCAGAGCGTACGGCATAAAGGAATACGAGGATAGCTTCGTTTCGGGACGCTTATGCCGACTGCCCGTGCATGAACGAGAGTTCTGAGGGAACAACAGGAGTCGGGAATACAGATCTGAGAATTGAATGAACATTAAGATTTATTACTTCTCGTAGGTATTCACTCATTTGATTTCTTACAAGCGCTGTAACTCATAATTTATTTTTGTTGTGAAGTTTTTTTTGTATAAGAACTTGTATTATATATATATATATATATATATATATATATATATATATATATATATATATATTTTATATATATATATATATATATATACATATATATATATATATATATATATATATATATATATATATATATATATATATATATATATATATATATATGTATATATATATATATATATATATATATATATATATATATATATATATATATATATATATATATATATATATATATATATATATATATATATACATGTATTCAAGAAAGAATAAGGTTGTCTACCAACATAACAAACACAAATAGCAACGATATTCATTTGTACAAAGCTTCGGTATTCTTAGGGTCAATAATTTTTTTCAGAATGAGATCTTCGGTCAAAAACAGAACTACATCTTTCAGAAGCAATAAATTTGAAGCTTTCAGAGAGTTTCTCTTCACAATAACCGAATTTTGTACAGTTATTTAGTTGGTATAGACGACCTTCTTCTTTCTTGGATACAAGTATATACAGTATAATTCGGTCGTTGTAAACTTTTCCATTTTTTTCCAACTCGCTTCGCTCGATGTATATCATTGGAATGAGTTGAACGCCAGTTTTTCTACATTTGTCCAATAACTTTTCTCGAATAAGAAGAAAGTTCTCGCAGTAAGTTGATGGTATGTTTTGTGTGTGGTTCCATGAATTCAAATGAGACGAGACGATAAGCAGATGACTGACGAAGTTGCTGTAGTTTTTGTGGTGTTGGCAAGCTGTCGTAAGATCGTTGTGACGTCATGGTGATTCATCAAAATACAGCCTCTTCAAGAGTAACCGAATAGGAATTGACGACTCGCAGTCTCCGCCCTCTCAAAGTCAGAAATCATACCGTCCAATCAACAGGGCTGTTAAAACTGTAGTCAAATTCAAATATTATTGAGAAACATCCAAATTATGATTGACTAAACAAAATGACTCCTTATTTCTCGTACTGTGGCAGTGGATGACAGCGTTAGTATAGTGGCTGAATGAGAAATTATATATGTATATATATTTATATAATTATATATAATTAGATGTAGGCCCACACCTGAGGGAGAACATTTCTCCTACAAAGTTCACCGGTATGATGCATTCTTGTACCAGATGAACCCAGTCTAACTTGAGGGAAACCCACACACAGTGTAACATTTTCAGTGTCAGTACAACATATAAATGATCGCAGTGTTTGCTCGCACACAAACGAAGCAAATTCATTTTCATGCATTAGTATTGTAGTTTTCATAATTATTGATTTAAAGGCAAAATCTCTATCTTGGACTGAGAACCGAAGAAAAACTGAAATTAATTTATTCAACAATAGAATTGGGTAATAACAAAAAAGTCTAAAAAACTGAAAATTCATCAAAGTTCGACATTGAACCCGGACAATTTTGTGTTGCATATACTCTGACGTCATGCACATAATCAATCAACCGAGGTTGCACAAAAGCTTCGTTTTTTTCACGTACCTCCTTTCAAAAATACGATGTCAGCATTATTTTCAATTTCAAAATACAAAAATATACAAAGTTTCTCTTGAAATTGTGCTACACACAGCCTCAGTGAAACAACCCCTGATCGCGTATAAAAGCAGGGTATTTCCGAACGCTCCCAGCAATTTTCGGTATGTCCATTATGACGGCAAAAGTGTAATTAATAACCCCCCAGGACAAAGAGAATATTATGAATATTGCATCGCATACCCGGAGCAGACATTTCGTGCTCATCGTCATGCAATTTTCATGCGAATATTTCTGTCGAAAAAAAAAAGAAAAACACAAATTCGATGCTTTTGATTTATTTACTCGTTCTACTGTGTAGCACATTAATGTGATATCTCCTGGACTTGATGATTGGAATAGAATGTTTAATTTTTCCTTTGGTAATTATAATGTGCTAAAAAAAAGGGCAAAAAGTAAATTACCAATTCCAGTGTCGATGCCGGGTATTTTTATATATCATTCGAGTCCACACTTTTAAAGAATATATTGAATCGATAGATCCATATTAGAGATATTTGTATTATCATTATTATTATTAAAATTATAATTTATTTATTTATTATAATTATTAATTATATATAATGTGAATTGATATTATATATCTCCACAGATAAACCCCATGAGGGTTTCGTGGAACCTCACAAGAGTACCCTTTAGTGTTATATAACGCTTTTATTTGAATCAATAGAAAAAAAATTAAAATAAATATTATTATTTATATCTTGGATTATATAGCTATGTGGACACGGAACTCATTTTTATTCCTAATGCATGCTCTCTCCAGAGCTAGGAAACAAGAGGGTGAACTGTTGGAACTTTCAGTTTTACGTGGTGAAGAAAGTTCGAATTATATTGTGAAAAGGATTATTGTGATCGTCGACGTTTACTCGATTGAGTAGTGTACTGTTTTATCGACTTGTACGAGATATGTAGATAGAAGAAATGCTGAATTAAAAATTACGTGATAACGTATATTCAAGTTCTGTTTTTTGCATGAAAAGGTTATAAACTATATATAATTTCAACTTCTCGTTGAATGCGTCATGCAATTTTTTTTTTTTTAAATAACTTTTTCGAATATTTTTTTCATATTTTTTTTAATATTTCATTATTTTCCTCTTCTTATTCCAAATAAGTAATCAATTGTGATATTCAATTTTCTAAATTATGGCCCAATATTATTATCAGTCTTTTCAACAAACACTTTTGTACTGTCATTTGGCTCTATTTATTAATATGTTATTTCCATTTTTATATTATTCTGTGTCTAATGGACAACCTTTTGTAAGGCAGAGACTTTATTTTTCATCAATAAAGTATTCATGTGTGAAGTAGTGTAATTTATACTGCGGTAACAGCACATTTTTGTTTTTAGTAATTGTTGGTTACACAGCTCTGGAACGCTGTTGCCTATCCATATGTACGATAGCTATAATCAAAGTTATTCAGCATCGGTAACAAGACATGCAATGATTGTTTCCGAACCAAGGTCAAAGATAACAAATAAGGTCCGTTTAAACACTGCGCTAGGGCAGTCTTACCTCCTCAAAGAAATAATATAATATAACTCGTTCAAACAGATTGTATATATATATAAATTATACTTCTAGTTAAGGGATGAAGAACATTTCAACAGAATTGTGTTGTGGGAATAAACTTTCAATCTTCTTTTCAAAATTTATCTTCATTCTCTTCGATTTTCTTCGGCTTATCTCCTTCTAAATCTCTCTTTGTCTATTCAATATCAATTTGTGTAAGAGAAAAACGAACTTAGATCTTCTCTTTTCAACTTTTAAATTCTTTTACCATTCCTTTACCTTGATTTTTCTTTGTCTTCTTTCGAAATCTTTCTCTCTTCTCGTTCCATCTTTTATTTATATATTTCCTCAACATTTCATTTTATTAATATTTTCTGAAACATAATACCGTAGTAGAGGAAACATTTTCAGTGTGATCCGCTCATAATCATGACCATCGTATACTCGAGTATAATCGACTATAGACTTGTTTGTTGCCACGAATACCAACATTGATCATCTACCAACATAACAAACACAAATAGGCCTATACTGTTGTATTTTCTTATTTCCAAGACGAGGTTTACAAAAATGAACACAAATGCATCTTTAAATGGCATCACAACCCTGTAACTAAATTTTAACGAACTATGATGATATTTATTTCCCTTATTTTAGAGAAAACTAGAAATCATTATCTTAATTTTAAAAATTATAATTTATTTATTTGCTCTCCAGGACTCGGCCTTTTTTCTGAGTCGTGACGTAGACATTACTCGATTCTGTCTATGTTTCTATACAGAATTGGTAATACCTACGACATGACTAATGGTCAATGGAGGACAAGAAAAAAAATATAATTTTTGAAATTGAGATGATGATTTCTAGTTTGCTCTAAAATCATATAAATATATAACATAATATCTAATCTAATATAAAATATCTATATTTATATCTAATATAAATATCGTCATCATTTGTAAAAATCCAGTTTCAGGGGTAATTGTGGTGTCTTTTGAAGATGGATTTTAATTTACCAAAAGTTTTCACATTCATTTGGTTGATGATCGACTTTATTTGTTGGATGGAAATATGCCTTCTTTCGGCTTATTATAGTGATATTGGTTGATACGATAAGGGTGAATTCAGGTACATGCTCTTTTTGACTCTCCTAAATTGCTGCAGTAATATCGTAAATATGAGACAAAGCTTATTCATTCACGTTTTTAGTGTCGTATATGAGCGTTTAATATACAATTTTGTAAAGCTCTCGTAAGTAGTACATTTAGCAGACTGAATTTAGGAGTGTAAAAGATGTACCTGAATTCGTTTCCAAATGAGTAACTTATTACTATGATCGTGTTGGTAAACAATTGGTGTCACCTAGAAGCTGGAACTGATATTTCACCAAGTGTATATCTCATAATGAGATCCGAAGAGAATTCAACGTGAGAGTATATTAAGAAGTTATTTAAATTTATAATTAATTAAAGAAGAGAAAAACAATTTCTACGAAGGTGACTTAAGAAATTGTCTAAAAACGGCGCCAATTCCTGCATCGGTCCGAATGTTTTTGGAACGTGATTTCCACAAGTCGCGCAACTTGACACGAGCGACTTGGCTCGAAGAGCAAAAGATTTACTGTAATTTCATCATTATGCGTTCAGTTTTACTCAGTTAATAGTGACAACTTACAGAACATTAAACGCATTTCCAGGCGACACGTTTTGACGGAAAGAAAATGTACAATTTCCTTTTGACATCGCCCAATTCGACACGCTATGTTGTAACTTACATCTAGCAAAGCACTAGCACACTAGCGCGCGCGGCGGCATCACAGCGAAATGAACTTGCATGCTTGCGCCTTTGTAGAGAAATTCCCGTAGTACTAGCTTTATTTAAGAAATTAGGTCCTCTGTTTCTACTCAGTGAATCAGCAAATTTCCACATGAATTTGCTTTCCGTGGATTTCTACAGCCCCCCTCTCCCCTTTTCCCTTCCTCTCTATTCAACCGCCCTTCTCTCTCTCCCTACTATCTAGCATGATTGTAAAGGGGAGAAAATGTAAGGAAAATGAACTGCCCTGAGCGCATTCATCTTATAGATAGGGCGTCTTATCCCCCTTTTAGTAATTCTCTTAAAGAATTAAAAACTCATAAGTATATAAAAAAGTGAGTGCTGTGCCCTAACTACTTTTCTTTCAAATCCGTTCTTTTTTAAAGAATAGATCTGATTTATTATCAAATCTCCGTCTTTAGATTCATTGTATTTTCGCTTGAATTAATTTATATTCGTTCAGCTTACAAAGCGATGATTCGTGGAACGAAACGCGTTTGTCCGAAACATTTTATTTCAGACTAATGACTTGAATTGAAGTAGCGTGTTAACAAACTGAAATCATTTCAAGTCTCCCTCAACCCTGTGCTTTTTCCCCTAAACGTCATCACTTAGAGCTTAGAATCAGTTCCCTTTAATTCAAATTAAGTACATTAGGCAGAACTTTACTATTGGTTTTACACTAAATCTTTGTGAAATTATATTTGCATTTAGATGAGCACAAATTACCGTTATACCTATACATACTTTTTTGTGTATCAAAAAACTGAACCGTCATTCAGGAGACCGGGGTTCGATTCCCGCCATGGTCGATCATCCTGACAGCGGTTTTTCGTGGTTTTCCTCTGTTGTTCAGGTTGATACTGGGATGGTTCCTTAATAACAGGTTGCGACTGACTCCTTATTCCAGAATTAAAAAAACACGTATAATAGAATAACCTTTTATCTCACTATCTCAAATATCGTTCACCGACGCCAATAGATCTTGGTTATCAGTACAGTCCTTCGCTTAAATACAATTTGAATGATTTTTTTTTTTTTTTTAATAACATCGAAACTTGATACAAAATCATTGTTCCCCAATTAAGGCTAGTGTTTCAGATATGTCTATAAATGAAATATATCGAGAATAATATGAGTCTCAAAGCTGCTAAAGTTCTATATAATTATATTCAAAACGCGCTCAAGTTTTTTCAGCATGTTATTTTTTGCTCATTTAACGCCGTCTCGTAATTTTACAACCAACCCACCATGTTATAAACTCAAGTTTTTCGACCATTTTTATATAGATTAGCAAGACTTGATTCAAGGGTTTGTCAGAAAAAAAGCCTCTCCCTTAATCGATCCCTCTGCAATGTTTTACGCACTATCCCTCGATCACACTCGATCCCAAACTTAAGTTCATTTTGAAAGACTTTATTACCAGAATATCTTCTTCTCACGTGCTTAAAGGAAATTCAAGTGTAGTGTACCTTCTGCTGGTTCTAATAGTCTATTGTTCCACTGCTGTATAGTAAAGGGGTGAGCAGGGCAGAGGGGAGGGAGGGGGGAATCTTCTAGATGTGTTGCGGGCTAGCATCGAGCGTGTACGGCGTGTTGCCGAACTAGCAAGGCGTTCCGCTATGACGCTTCCAAGGAAGTACGGATGAAGTTGCCATGCGGAATCAAGGGGTAAATGCGAGAGAATGATCATATCATTAAGATTTAGCGCATCCTATCCGGATACCAATTAGGTTTCTCTTATCTTCAAAATACGGTGAACGTGAGAGGGGAGTGGGGAGGGGGGGGGGGGGAACTATTAAAAATGTGACGTTGTACTACGTCATACGGTTTTACTACACGGTGTCTCGAGAGTGAAATTTAAGGAGGGTAAAGTTAGGAATGTGACATTATTAGGAAGTTTAAAAACAGACCTTAAAAAGAGTGCAATGGTTTTGCAGTATGAAAATGTACAGGTTTATGACTGAGAGATATTTTGACAAATTGTCAAGTGGCTAGCACTGTCGGCTCCTCCGTCGTTCAGTTTAATAGTGTGATGGTTTCTTAACAACAGACCACGACCGACTCTTTCTCACTACCCAAAAACATTTAGTGAAATAACCTTTCATCTCATATATCATTCACCGACGCCAATAGATCTTATAGTCTTCTACAGTGCGTCTTCAAAGTTCAGACCCAATGTAAATAAATAAATAAAATAATACCGGTAAAGTGGGGTGACTTTGACCCACTGGTGTGAGTTTGACCTTTTCTTGGAGAAAGTTTCAAACTGCTACAAATGAGATAGTTTTAATTTTATCGTATCTATTTTGATACGAATTTTGATTTTGATATGTATCTATTGAGATACCAAAAAAAATGGATACGATAAAATTAAAACCTTTTCATTTGTAGCTGTTTGAAACTTTTTCCAAAAAAAGGACAAAGTCACACCAGTGGGTCAAAGTCACCCCACTTTACGGTACAATCAAAATTAATACTGGGATGGTTTCCTTTACAACAGGCCACGACCGACTCCTTCCTACTATCCAAAAACACATAATAAAATATCCAATCGTCTCATTTATCATTCACTGACGCCAATATATCTTAATCATCAGTACTGTGCGTCTTTGAACCCAATTTAAATGAATTAATAAAATAGTATATCATGAAATATCCGTGCTTCTATTGCGTGCACGTATGTAATATACCTGCTTTACTTACCTTGATCGATTCGCATGGGCTTTCCAATCCCATTAATTCTATCTATGTTTACTTTTACGTTTACTCTTTTTTTTAGTTCTTCTGAACATGAAACGTATAAAAGTAAAATGCCGT
This sequence comes from Brachyptera risi, assembly GCA_964007535.1. Taxonomy (NCBI): domain Eukaryota; kingdom Metazoa; phylum Arthropoda; class Insecta; order Plecoptera; family Taeniopterygidae; genus Brachyptera; species Brachyptera risi. Next base: position 43,912,648 of record OZ023331.1, on the reverse strand, counting down.
GGGATTGTTTTTGTTTCTGATATAGATATAGATATGCCATTATTCTTCCGAATTGCTGCTATTAATTTCAGTTATTCGTTGTGTTTTTATAGATATGAACGTAGAATAGAATTTTATTGACAAATTTATATTAAAAGAAAATATCATTTCCATTTTTCTTCATGTATATATTTTATATGGATATGTAAATTTAAAGGAATTACTTACAGTTTACGATCGGATCCGTGGATATTTTTTCCGAAACTTACTTCTATAAAATGAAAATCCCATTCAGTGCACTATGA